>CM057153.1:35355839-35538339 GCA_029962745.1 Echinometra lucunter
ATCTTAAATGTGCATTTACGTACCTTAAAGGGCGCAGAATTGCTTGCATCCTTTTGGATGCAAATTTCTCCCGAAATGTCCACCTTCCCTAAAGGGTACAACTCTGCACCCTTAAGGTTGCAAAATGTAGCTCACTGCACCCTTAATAGTGCATAATGCTTCTTGGGTGCAAAATTGCACCCTTAAAGGAGCTCCTATAGTGTATCACTAACTGAAGGGTGCAAAATTGAACCTTTTTTTTTTTATTAGTGTGTACATTATAACATGATTATTGTGATGTGTTTATAATGCTTGAGGTGTCGAAATAAGTCCAAACTTTTTATCGTATTTTCTTGTGCGGGCATAAGAATTTCTCAAAAGTACTAATTTTCGCCTCGACATCGGGCGTGTTTTATCCTTTAGAAAGGGATTTAATTCCAATATCTGCCAAAGTGTACGACTGTAAGTAATGCAATATAAGCGCTTTTGTATTCATGTAATGTAAATATGTTGCTTGTGTTTATGGTTATATAGGCTACGTGTTCTGTCGGTTGAACCGAATTTTAGAGAACTGATCAAAGGCTGTAAACTTTGAAAGTTGGGTGAAATTCTAACGTTGAAGTGAATCTTGAATGAAATGTTATTCTTATGGCTTCAAGTTTTTAGTGATCGATATAGTCAGGGGCCAAGAATCGTTCTTTTTCTTCTTCTTCTTCTTTTTTTCTTCCTTTTTTGAGGGGGGGGGGGGGCTGACACGTAAACAGGTGGGTTCAAGGAGACGCAGCCCCTGAAGCCCTTGGGTTTTAATGGTTTTGCGAGCCTATATGAGCAATGTAGATATTAAAGGGTTTTTCTTTTATATTTTTCACTTAGAAAATATATTCCTATTAATTCTATTTTTAGCCGAAACTGTGGGAGCTGCGCACCCACCCCCCCCCCCCGCTTCCGCGGCCCCTGATAGTATATTTGAAATGTATGTGCTGCGCATGATATACCCAGAATGAATGTACTGGCATGTAGGGCCTGTAGGAAGTATCTATTGAATAGATTTAGTCCCATTATTTTTTATCCGGTTTGAATTTCATTTCATTTCGACTTGTGCTTCCATTCTAATTGATTTCTTTTTTTCAGTGTTTAATGCTTTAACTTTTTTCACTATTTGAATCATTGGTGTACTATGTCTCGCCCACACCTGTGTTGCTGTTGAGGATCACATGCTGAATTTAAAGGTCATTTTATGTCATGGTTAAAGTTAAGGGGCAAGATCCTCTTTAATTATCTTGTAACGCATAATTTGGGCCAGGAATGCTCTTTGCAGTTTATAGCGACGTTCATAAAAACAGGTGTGCGAGACAGAAATATAGCCATTGTCTTGTTATTAATTTGTTACTCTTTTTTTTTCTTCTTCCTTTAAGGGATTTTTCAATGAACTTTTCAATATTAGCTTTCTCGAAATATAATTTAGATATATGATTATTAATTTCTTAGTTTATGCAAAATCACGCCTCTTTTTAGGTAGGCGTGTTTTTGAAAATACATGTATATATCTTCCAGCTTGACGGAGCAAATTGACGTGTACATGAATATATCCATCATGTTTTGTCAGATGCTATACATTCATTAATGTGTCTTATTCGATTTTTACACTGCCACTCAGAGTTTATATTTTTATACAATTTTATGTGATTTCAATAATGCACTCTATGTAATCGATGTATAACTCATTTATAAATACGAATTTTACCCTTCAGATGTTTAAAACAGTTTGTATATAAGGTGTATAAGCTCTTTTTTATATTCGGTATTTGTATGCGAGATTTCATAATAATTATGTTTAAAAAACTTCTGTAAATGTATTTCGCATTTTTACAAAGCAAATAAAACCGGTGTAAAATAAAGAGAATAATGAAAGATAAAATCATAGCTCCTCGTCTATTATTATAATCGGCCAGGGTCGGCCTATGCCCCATATTATATGCATGTGTTGCGCTGTATCTATTTATCTTGTTTATCTCTTCTCCTGTTCACGCCCCCCCCCCCTCCCATGCCATCATGAAGCCTCACAGCCCATCTCGTGAACCCTCCAACAACATGAACATGTTCTCAGAGCACCCTTTGGTCAGGCCAGGGTCCTGTACTTTTTTTTTTATAAAGTATTTGGCGTCACCTGGGCCTGCGAGGGGAAAAGCGAACTTAATCACTGTGACCCTTGGGTCTCTCCTCCCGACATAACTTATTGGGATGTGCAGGTGTACCACTACACCGGGATTTCCCCTACTCTTCGAATTCTTAACGTGCAAAAATGGTGACTGTCCTCTACATGGGGCCTCCATTTAACTTCCTATCCTAGGGATGGATTTTTTTCCACCGAAACATCAGTAACCGTTATTGATAGTTACGTTACAAATTTTGAAAATGGCTCTTGACAGGTCGTCGAAGAGTGAATAGGGGAAGACAGAAAGATTGAGGGAGAGAGAGAGAGAGAGAGAGAGAGAGAGAGAGAGAGAGAGAGAGAGAGAGAGAGAGAGAGAATGTGGCAGAAAGCAAGGAGGTGGGGAGAAGAAGGAACACCCTCCTACTATCATCCCGCTGGTCATTCTTA
This sequence comes from Echinometra lucunter, assembly GCA_029962745.1. Taxonomy (NCBI): domain Eukaryota; kingdom Metazoa; phylum Echinodermata; class Echinoidea; order Camarodonta; family Echinometridae; genus Echinometra; species Echinometra lucunter. The sequence goes on from CM057153.1 coordinate 35,358,421, forward strand.
CATGATGGGGCGCGGTGTACATCTTAAATTATTGTTAGCAATAATATCATGTGATATTCGTTCTATTGTTTCTCATATTCCACAGTGAGTTATTTAGATCGATTTATACCAAATGGAACACACTAAGTTTTGGTTGTAATTGGTCCAAATGGAAAACTAATCAACAAAGATTTTCGGAGATACATAGCTATCTCAAATTTCAGTGCTGTTCGAAATGAAAATGAGGGGTTATAAATCTAAATAAAGAGTATAACATTCGCCCATGTGCGTTATAAAACGGGTAACTTGTTTTTATCCAATGTAATATAGCAGTCCATCAAAGGTAAAATAGGCCTAATTGCATCATTTACAAAACAAAATATCATAGATCCATTTGGTATCGTTCTTACCGTTGACATTTAGGCTCAAAATAAAGATTTCTAGATTCTGTTTATCGGAAACTTCATATTCTTCTTTGGAGCGAACACAAAATAGGCTTACATGTATTGGTAAATGTGCTAACGATATTTTCATTATTTCTTACCCAATTTCAATTAAAATTTCCCTCCCTAGGTAATTTTAGGGAATATCTAAAGGTGCTATGATATTTTCGAAATCTAATTTATTCGTGTATTCATTTTTATTTATTCATTTATTTATTTATTTTACTTTTTGAGACATTACAATGCATGTGTGCAAAATTCGGATATCAGAGAAGTTTGGATAAACCACCTTGATATGCCTACTATGCCCGAGCACCCTCTCCCCTCCAGGAGCAGTGTCCCCTCGAGGCTGCTCACTCTGCAGTCAAGGCCGTACGCAGGATTTTTTTTTTTTTCCGGGGGGGAGGGCAAGAAAGAGCTTTTGCATTTTTATAATTGAAATTGAACGATCCGGTGCACGTTTTGGGTGGAATCTTTTGGAATTTTTCAATAAGTAAGAAAAGAAGAAAAAAAGGGGTTTTGAAAATGTCTACTGGGGCAACTGCCCACCCCCCCCCCCCCTGCCAGGTGCGTATGGCCATAACTCTGATATGATGACTCTGTTCATCTCTAAGGTTGGAGTCATTGTAAGCACTGCTATAGGGACAAGTTATCTGCTCATCCCGAAGAATCATTCATGAAAAATGTACATGTATTTTGTTTGTTTTTCTTGTTACAGTTTTTCGGGGGGGGGGGTGGGTACGTGTTTCTCATTGTTATAGCAGACTAAGGACTTGTGGGTAAGGTGCAGCACGATACCTCATGGTTTCAGACAAGAATCTCTTATTGTAATTAGATGAATATGAACAAACCCCCCAAAATGAGCTAGGCCTATCACAAAAACGGGTTCTTTCTAAATAATTCGAAATGGGGACAGAATCAACAAGAGAGTACATAGAGTGCTGCAGAAGCTCAGATCAGGGCCGTATGCAAACATTTTTTCCGGGGGGGGGGCAAGAATACGTAAAATGTTCGAAGAAATATGGTAAGCAAGAGAGCGAAGCAACTGAGCTGTTCTCGAGGGCACTTTTGCATTTTTAAAATTGAAATTGAAGGTTCTGTTGCATACTTTTGGTGGAATTTGGAAATTTTTAGTTAAAAAAAAAATCAAATCTTGAAAAATTTATTACCCCCCCCCCCCCCCGCTGCGTACGGCCATGGCTCAAATACAGTTAACTGTGACTACTTGCTAAATAAAACCAACTCAAGAAGAACGAGCGGGAGGACGTAACCGACCTTTAAGATACTGTACAGAGTAAAGCCATTGACATAAAAGGCCCGGGGTTAAAAGGGTTAAACCCAGGTTAAACCTATACTAACACCGGACCACTAAACATGCTAAAAGTGGAAACTGAAATTTGGGAGGGAGTGTTCTGTGGCATCTGTGCTACTTCGGGGTAGGGAAAATTTTGCATTTTTCTGTTTGTATTTTTAGTTGTATTTTAGGTACAATTTTGAAGACCCCGCCCCCTAGATAAGGGCTTGCCTGCCGTGATCCCCCCCCCCCCAGCTTTGTTGCATGTGGGGTCGAACCTGGTTTTTAAAATGCGGCCACCTTTGTGTTTGTCTCCCTCTGCATGTAACTCGGGGGAACTGCAGTCAATTCTATAAATAGAATTTTCATCTATAGTCTAAATCCAGCGCACTCTTATTTTATATCTACATACTAAATTATGCATTAGTATACATTAGATGAATGGGAAAATGTGTTTTTAAAAAGAAATATTATTTTTAAAGGTAATTTTCTTATTCATGAATTTCTTTCTACAGGTATTATGTGAAAATATCTGGGCAAATTAAAAATATATTATTAGTCAAGACTTCTAGCAGACTAGCTTTATCTGACAAAACAACAATCAATTGTACCTGACTGAGCGAATCATCGGGGAGCAAACATTTTTAGCACTAGATTTGGGCATTTTCATGTTATAATTTTCCTTTTCAACGGAGATTGTTGCTTGAAAGAATATCAAGGCGTCTTCTGATCATCTTTTCGTGAAAGTATCACTGGGATAAAGTGTTAAAATGTGCTGTGGACTAGGCGCTGTGAGTATCAATCATCGACATGATCGAGTGCCAATGCAAGGATGTGACGACGCGATGTCTGTGTTATGATAATGATTGGGGGGGGGGGGGGATACCATGCCTGCGTTCTTAACATTTCACTCCAAATTGACAAGCCTTTTCTTTGGTATTCCCCTAATGACTGACCTCATTTTAATCTTCATATCCTAGAGAATAATTGGGCCGAAAATCTCATCAAAATTCTAGTAAGAACAATTGTCAATTCATCTAAGACAAGAAAGGCAGTCATGCAGTGTGTACAGCCACACGCGTGTGTCTTTACCTTATGGCCACACACGTGTGGTTGTATCCACAGCATGGACATGAGAATACAGCCACACTGAACACTTATACTCCGCGCCGCTACAGTTATCGCTAGTGTGTATGTATGTACTGCACAAGCGATGTGTATTCATGCGATGGTATGTGTTGCGACTTGGAAAACTTGGATCGTCACGAAGGTTTTATGTCTCAATTTCACTCATTATACAAACAATATTTTCACTTCATTCTCACCTGGTCAGCAAGCAGGTGACAATATAGTACAATATTGTTTGTATTTCAGTGAATTTCAAGATAAAACCTTCGTGACGATCCAAGTTTTGGGGTTTGGCCCTGGGGTTTGGCAACACAAACACATCGCTTGTGCAGTGCACACTAGCAATAGCTGTAGCGGCGCAGAGTATAAGTGGGAATTCAGTTCAGTGTGGCTGTATTCTCATGTCGATGCTGTGGATACAACCACACGCGTGTGGCCGTAAGGTAAAGACACACGCGTGTGGCTGTATACACTGCCTACAAGAAAAGGTGTCAAAACCATGAAAACTAAAAAAATTGACATTTTGCGAAGTCAGATTTGCAGTAGCCTTAGGGCAAGGCCTCGTGTGCTGCTTGTCTGCCAAGCAGGGTTTAAAAAATAGACTAAACAGTGTGAATTTATGGCAGTGATCAGTGACCGAGCCACGTCAGCAGCGAGGCTATTGTTAACTTGCGGCGCTCATGAGTCATGCATATGCAGGAGGAGGGTCTTGCATATAGCCAACAGCAGCTAGCGATATGAGCGACGATCGTGACCAATCGTAACTGTTTTAACCGCGGTGTGTTAAATGGATTCGTTCATTAAATTACAAGGGGATAGACCTAGATATTCAAATGTAGTAAATAATGAATGTTTAGTTCAATTTTCAATAAACAGATAAAACAGATATTTATTAAAGAAAGTAAAGTACATGTAATTGATGACTAGCTGTATTTACTATTTTGCTAAATAAGTAGATCTAGATTTATCGTAAAATTTCCTCTCTCCTTCATTGCAACCTACGCATAGTGGTTCACGCGATCAGCTGGTCGATTGTTATTGTACAACATGTCGAACGTTAGGCACATTTGAATAATAAATATAAGTTCTCTCGAATTGTCTACTCTGGTGTATCGGATTCAAACAGGCGATTTGGGGGGCTTTCTCGGTAAGCTACTTTGCATCTTATTATCTACCGATTCGGTAGCGGAAATATAATACAGAACACAAGAAATAAACTACAACAACCACTCAGGTTAGTAAAGGCCTTGGTGCTGATAAACCTCCGACCACGGATCACAGTTCTCGTTCGATTAGTCTATGTATGCAGATGCGTTTAGGGAAATAACAGCACCAAGTGCCTTGGCTTAAGGCAAGATTTGCAGTGGAACTTGAAAGCGAAGGTTCCCATGTCTGCGCATTCATACATTTGTACCGGTACTCATAGCTCATTCACTTTGGATCAACTAGACTAATTAGTTCAAGATTATTTGTATGAAAAGTGGCATTTTCAAGGCATGTGAATAAAAATTTGTAAGATAGACTTTCTCGTCAATTTTTCTTAATTTTTTGCATTAGATATCTAAACCAATACATAATCACTAAAAATACTACAAAGATTTTGTTCCTGTTGTGTCTTGTGATGTTATTGTTAGAATTGCAGTTACCATTACATGTGCATGTCATGCATGTAATAATTACATGTACGTGTGTGGGCAGACATGGGGCACCAACCCTTAGTAACTGCAATGTATAGTTGGGGGTCCTAAAGCTACGCATCCTGCATTCAATGCGCCAAGCAACAAGAATTTCATCAAGGTGCATCAAGGTATGCCAAAAATAAAGAATCAGTATTTTTCCTTTATTCCTTGTATTATTATGATAGGATAGAAATTGGGGTTAAATTCACACCAGTCAGTTTTAAAATTAAGATTTGCTTTCACTTATTAATATTACATGTGCGCAGCTTTAGGACCCCTTCATTTCAAACAAAATTTGACACTGGCATTGATATCAACTCGAAAATATGCGTTATTCACATTGGTCTGTTGTAATTTTCACAACAAATTAACTTTAGAATATGTAGAACCAAAGTATGTAACAGAAATTTACACAAAAATTATTTTGTGACTTTTTAGCTATTGAAAACAAAGTTTGTACGTATGTAGCTTTAGGTCCCCATCATACCTGTACTACAGGTACACTGTATTAGTCCTGTGCAAGCTTGATGTTTGTGATCATTACAGGTAAATGCAATGAGGGGATCTACAGTGTAAACATATAAAGCTATGCACTTTGTTTTCATCAGCTATTAAGTCACAAAAATCACTGGTTTGTGCAAATTTCTTTTACATACATGTATCTTGATTCCTCATATATTTTTAAGTTGATTTTGTTTGTGAAAGTTATGATCGATGGACGAAATTTAATCTGATTAACGCATATTTTCAAGTCGATATCAATGCAAGTTTCAAATTTAGTCCAGCTTGAAGGGATTCTAAATAAGCGACGCTCATTTAACAAGTAAATGCAAATCTTAATTTGGAAATTGACTGGTGGGAATTTCACCCCGATTTCTAACTAATGATATTATGACAAGAAATGATAAAGGAAAATTGAAACCTCTAAATCTACTGACTCTTTCTGGCATAGAATTTAATGTTAGATCTTCCTTGATGATATTCTCCTTGCTCAGTCACATCAAAACATTGGATTATTGAACGGGTCAAATTGCACGTGTATTTGCAGGGCGCGTAGCTTTAGGACCCGTGTAGCTTTGTAACTCCCAACCATACATCAAGCTGTGAAGGAAACAGAAGAAGCAACAAAAATTACATGAAACCTACATTCAACAGGTTAAGGGCAAATCCACAACAAGATGAGGTTTTTTTTAATAAAAAGAATTAAGTCTCCAAACAAAACAGTGAAAACTTGATGATAATCAGATGGAGTATAAGAAATTTATGAATTTTCAAAGTTTACCTACAGTGTACATCTATTTTATGGCAAAACAGCCCTTGAATAGTCAATATGAATATTCAGTGAGTGAGTTGATGATGTCATGATAATACTCGCAATTTTCCATACATTATGTCAGAGAAATGATACAAATTTCATATACATGTAATGTACGGTAGGATCGAAGTACAATGTATGGCAACTCTCTTCGTAGTACGTCCATCTCGTCTTAAGTACCTTGCCATTCTGTCTAATTTCAGGACATGGAAAATTTTAAAGATGCTCAAAGTTCTAGAACACCCTTCCCATCCAAGCCAGTGCGAGCCCATCCATGAACTCCTTAAACAGATTATACATGTACTTTACAGGGTTCTCACTAGAAAATAATCCACACACGGTTCCCCCTCTGCGCAGAGTGCGGAAGTTTCAGAAGTGTTAAAGGGGGTACCCAATGCTGAAACAATGTTAGTTCATTTAAAAGAGCATGATTTTATTAGCAGAAAATCATCTGCCTAAAGTTTTTTTAAAAGTCGTGTTGCCAAGGAAACCTCCAAATGTGGTAAGATTTCAGGATATTTTTGACCCCTCAGCTGTGACCCAGTTTCAACTGGGTACCCACTTTTACGTCAAAATGATGTCAAAGTGGGTACCTTGTCGCGCACTTTAGCAAAATTCGCGCAAGGTATAATACATATTGTACAGTCTAGCGCGCAGCAAACTGCAATGCGCGAAGCTGGGTACCCACTTTTACGTCATACATGTACCTCATACTCAAATTTTTTGGTCAACTCTTGACTTTTTATGAGAAAATTAGCCAAAATGCATTGATTTCGATTGAAAATCATCAAATTTTTGAAAATCATCAAATTTTTAATGTTATTCTTCTTAGAATTCTATTCTCGATCATATATAAAAAATTTGTTTACCATTGTGTAATCACTTTAAGGAATAACACCTAAAGTTAGGTGTGACAGCAGTATATGCTGTAGCAAAAGGATGAAAAATACTTCTTGGTGAGCAGGAGTTGTCTACTGATGGCATAATAGCATTATACATCGCCAAAAAAACAAAACAATCTGTGGCATTTCCATGTATCATCAAAGTCAGGAATATATACTCCAATATTTTTTTTACCCTTGTCGCCACGCATGGTGCAGCAATTTCACACACGGTTCTTCCTTGTCTGAAATCCTGTACACGTGGTATTGGAGCCATTCTGTACTGCAGAGAACCATGCATGTACACAGTTGCTACTACATGTGTGTTTACCTGCTTGCACACAGTTTGAGCCCAGTTTTTGTTTTTGTTTTTGTTTTTTCTTAACATTTTCCAGAGTGTAGTGAGAACTACTGTACATTTGTAGCTTGGTGTGATGGGGGTAATAAGGCAGTGATTACTTTACCAGTTTTCCTTTTTAGAGCCTACAGTTATTTTGGGAAGCACCATCTTATGACATCCTTCACTTGAATCAATAAACATTAGTATCTAAAAAAAAATGGAGTCTAAATACAATGTATTATGTGCTTCCAGTATACAAAGACAAAATTAACAATTATTTTTTCAAAATATTTAGTTGGCCTGCTGTTTTGGCTCAGCAGCATGCTCCTGCTGCTGTGCAGCATGCCCATCATGTAAGAACTCAACATCCACGAGAATCGTCTATGGATTGTTCCTCCTGGTTGGAGCCGTTGTCTCAGCCGTGTTCCTCATACCACAGGTGGAAAAGGCACTCAATACAGTAAGTACAATGACCCATCCTTATTATCCTTTAGCTTGGGGACAGTTGCTCGGTGTTCAGTGTATTACAAATTAGGGATGTTTTGAAAGCTTGTTTTTGGTATTCGTTTTAAAAACAAACATTTTTTCCACACAAGTTTGTTTGCTCGGTACGATCAATTTACCAGTTGGCCTGCTGCTCCAATTCCACGGGTGAAACCAGTCAGATACTTATTTAACAGCCTGTGTCATAACTTTAACTACATGTAATGTCTGTTTTCAATAAAGAAGATTTATGAAACCTCTTCATGTGTGTGTATGGGGGGGGGGTGTTACATGTATCTTCAAATATATGAGTAAGCTTGCTCACTAATGAGTAAGCTAGTGCATGTGGCAGTTACTGATGTGTACGCGATTAAGTAGCTCATACACTTACTACATATACATGTAGGAACTTGCAACTTAGCTTCCAAAGTACTGATAGCATGCACTGCCGGACTTTCTTTACTGCTCGAGCAGTCAGAACTTGGTGATCAAACACAAACTTTCTGGTGTGAATTTTATATGTTTAAATCATATCACAAATGGAGTGAAACTCTCCAGGTTTTTTGTCACAATCAGACATGGGGGGGGGGGGGGGGAGGGGTCATTCCAAAGTTCAGACTGTGTTTCTGAGTTAATTTTCTTTTTCTTTTTCTAGTCTCCATTACTGTGCACGAATACCTTGGGTGTTAACCAGCTGATTCCTAAAGATGTCTGTGAGAGGTTGGCAGGTTATCGCTCGGTTTACCGGGTCAGCTTCGGTGTAGCTGCCTTCTTCTTCCTTCTCGCCCTCATCATGATCAATGTGAAGAGTAGCAAGGATCCACGTGGACCAATCCAAAATGGGTAGGTGTTTGATAAAAACCAATCCATTTATGCAAGGCTCAACACCAGCAAGCTCCACAGGAAACATGTACATGGGCACAAAATCTATGTCCAGACTTCAGAATTTTCCTTCTTTTTTTTTTTTAAATGTAGGGCTTATTCAAACAGAATGTAAAAATTTTAATCCAGACCTGTTCAAAACAAAATGTATGGAATCCTGATTTATGGGTAAATCTCCAACACAAAGAGTTGTGCACAGTCAGTTGCAACTCAACTTGTAGGGGGACATAGACATTTGTAAGAGATTGCCATTTGTTTGTGATGGGTTTGCCGACTGCTAATCAAATCTAGACAATCAAAACTCTTCATAAGACAAGACCCCAGAAATATATGTCATCAGGAAAATAAGTACTCATAGAAGGAAGAACTTCACAGCATAGTGAGCAGCATACTGAAGTCTGACAATAAACAGTTGTACTTTGACACTATAGGCCTACTGGAGTAAGCTGGGAATTAGGCTGTACTTACATGTAGAAAGCATTTGTGGAAAGTCAGATTCTGGAGTACACTGTAGGTTTACCTGCTGCAAGTCAGAAGAAGTTACCTTAAATCACGTGTCTCTCTCCCTCTGTTTTAGTCTCCCCTTTTCTTTTTTTACTCGTACAGGTTCTGGTTTTTCAAGTTCCTTGTCATGTGCGGTCTGTGTGTGGCAGCGTTTTTCATTCCAAATGGAACATTCGAAAACGGTAATTTGTGCTGCACTGCATTTTCCCACTTTGCATGCAATCATACATGTATGTTAAGACTAGAAGTGGACTGTATTTGATAACGTGTTAAGCATGGGGCTTATCTGCGACAAGCTCCCATATTTAATACACATCTTCCAACTTTGTATGAACTCTGTCCATGTACAATGCAGTTATGTTTCCAAATCCACGTGACACGATTACATTTTCAACACCTTCCTCTGTTATATGCAGCATTAACTTGACTAGCTGTATAATAAGGAAATTGTGAAATACGGAAGACATCCTGAACAGATGTTGTCAAAATTCAAAGTATTTCATACAGGTCAGACATTATCATGCATGGTTGTTTTCAGCTGATGCCATAATTATGGTATAAACAGTGATTTGAAATGAAACCCCACTTTACATATATACTACTCATCGGTGGTGCATATATATTTCCGAGGTTAAAATTTCACAATGGAACAAAAAGATTAAGAAATCATTTGAGTTATGTTGTATATATGTTAGGCCTTATATATATCATGAACTCAACCCCCTCTCTACCCACTAGCTAAATGTATTAAACCTGTCAAAATGAGAGAATATTGTCAGCAGGTTACAGATTTACCAATCCTTCTGTCCATTTCCAGTTTTCATGTACTTTGGCATGGTTGGAGCCTTTGCCTTCATCATCATCCAGTTAGTTCTCCTTGTGGACTTTGCCCACACCTGGAATGAGCTCTGGGTCGGTCGCATGGAGGAAACAGAGCACAAGGGATGGTACTGTGGTAGGTGTCCACTAAATAATAATCATAATGATGATGATAATACACAGTTTGTGCATAGTGTATAACACTTATTTGTCAATGTCTCTATACGTGTAGGCTCCTAAAGAGCTTTGGATTATTACTCCCAACTCAGCTTAGCTGCCCTATTGAAGGTGCTGAAGCTTCAGGGTATAAATTCCTTCTGGTAGCTATCTACTACTCCTGGGTCGAGAGTGGCAAATGTAAATTAATGTTCAACCAAAGGACGTTGCTGGGATTCCAATCCTGTACCTTGTCGTGTACAGTCTTGTGAATTATCCACTAGACCACAACATCTCTAAGCACTCAAACTCATATCACACCACAAGAACAAACCCTAACTGACCTATAACTACATGTACAAAATTTTGGCAATTTAGGGTACTGAAATTCTTTGTTTGGTCTAATGTCGGTGTGTTTTTGGTTTCATTGGTTTGACTAATGTGTATGTCACATGATAAAACATGCATACAGTGAATTATTGGTCCTGTGTCCTTAACATTGTCACAGTCTTCAGTAATTGATTAGAACAGTATAGTGTTACCTATAATATTCTTATATTATTCTACAACAAAAACAAACCCCTTGAAGGCCAGAGAGTAAAGTAGCATCCATTTTATCAAAAACATAGACTAAAATTAACTACTTGTATAGTAAATACATGTATTGTCATTTGATACACGCGTTGCAAAGCTGATTTTAGTTTTGCTTAAGAAATAAATATTTTTTGTGCAAATTATCATCCAAAGGGGTTGGGGTCAGAAACACATTGAAATCCTCCTTGCATGTTGTGACAGAACCAGGAACCAAAAAATGTTTTTTTCTTCTATTGATATGATCAGTGCACCAGATATAGCGAGGATAAATTTTCTGAAATTTCTTCTTTTTTTTTAGCATTGATGTCCGCTACCGTGATCATGTACCTTGTGTCTCTCACTGGATTCATTCTCTTCTACATCTTCTACATTGGAACTGGTGTAAGTGCTATCACCTATCATAGCCACAAGAAAGTATTTGAACATGGTGTGTTACATACTTAGGTCCAAACCCTTGCATTTGTCCGATACATGCTCCGACATTGATTGCTCTGCATCATGTCACCACACATGCATGTACATGTATACTGACAAAATTCGGTGATGAAAATAACACACGTTTTCCATATTTGGATTGAATATTCTGTTCGACTTGTGAATTTCTACTTAGATGCATATTTTTCTGTAGGAAATGTGGGACTTTTTGTTGATTCGACTAAGGTGAAATTCGACTTATGGGAGGTTGACTGAATATATACATGTAAAGTTGCTCTTTACCCAAGACATTTGTTTACTGCATGTGTACATCTAAATTTTATATTGTGGGAATATGCATATTTCATACTCCATGCATGTGGGTCATGACTACTTGGATCATTTTCTAAATTTTTTGCTGCTCATTACTTCAATGATTTTTATATTGTATCAAAAGATTTTTGCAGATATTATTTTTATGTAGTCCTGAACATTATTGTAAATTCTTTTTTTATTTCTTGGGATTTTTCTAATCATTCCCAGGACTCTTTGTTACATTAACAAGTACTTGTATTTTTTTCTCCTCATCTCTCACTCACATTCTTTCTCTCTTTAGAATGAATGCTCCCTTCACAAGTTCTTTATCAGCTTCAATCTCATCCTGTGCGTCGTCATGTCTGTGGTCTCAATCTTGCCCAAGGTTCAGGAAGGTAAGAAACGTTACTTTTGTTTTGATTTTAATGGTCCTTTCCTGAAAAATGAAACCAAATAATAGCTTTAATTTGGCAATTTTGTATGTGAATAACACAATGAACAACCAGTAGACCATAAGAAATATTTATTTCAAGTGTTTAAAAGTATGCTTTTCATCAGGTTCCTTGGGCCTATTTTATCATGGTATACGTGTAGTTTAAACTCTGTTATTTTAATGCATTTTATGTGTCTGTGAGATGGGTGGGGAATTTAATGAAAACTTTGTAATATTAAAGATGTGGATCGTTGTTCTTTGCAGCCATGCCAAGATCTGGTCTCCTGCAGTCAGCTGTCATTTCTTTGTATACCATGTACCTTACTTGGTCTGCAATGAGCAACAACCCAGATGACAGTGAGTTTCAGAAATCCTTTTTTGTCTTTTTGTTTTTTTGAATAGTAATATTGCTAAAGATGTTGTTTTTTATTGTTCTACCAAAGATGCCTCTTCTGAAGCTTATGCCTTACTATGGCACCTCTCTGTTTGAAGCTTTTTCAGGCTTCATATTGTACAAAACAAATTAGGCCCCAAAATGTATGAGTGTCTTGGCTCATTCAGCAAAATCAGGTATTCCAGAGGAAAAAAAAATCATCCAAGGATGTAATCAAATAATTGGTATTGTAGTATATTTGTAGTATTAGACGTTCGGTATGACTTTGAAGTTTGATTCTGTCAAGTTTTAATTACCATTATTTCTGTGTCTTTCGTTGCAATTTATCTGGATCAAGAAAAGTTGACCAAAATATCATATACTTACAAATTCTTATCTCTTCAGTAAAGATTTGTGATTGATATGCAGTTGCTATGGATGTTAATCAGTTCAGATCCCAAGTTCAGCTGTACCTCTAATCTTTATTTTTTCTTCCCTCTTTGATAGCATGTAACCCAAGTATCACAAACATCATCAATAGAGGATCCAGCAACAATGGCACTAGCGTTGCTCACCAGGATGTTGGCTCTGCAGAGAACTGGGCCAGCTTTGCTATCTGGCTCGTCTGCCTCCTGTATGCATGGTAAGTACATGTAGGGAATTACATTAATTGTCTTTGAGTTCTGTTTGACAGAATTTATGAAAAATGGTACATATTGGTTGAATTCACAAATGCACAACCATGAATGAATGCTTTATTAATATTCATTTTTTTTTTTTAGTTGGGGTCACAAGGGCATAGATCATATTAGGTTAGTAATAAAGTGGTAACTGAGGTATGACACAGATTTTCATCTATTTATGTAAGCATTTGATAACCTTTCTCCATGCATTCTCCACTACTCCACTGTCATTCTTCTTTCTCTCCATCAGATTTTTAATGATTAAGACGTAGAGGCACATAATATTAAAGATTCTTTCACCTATCATTTCTTGTTTTAATTAAAGCATCCGTACTGCAAGCACCAACAATGTTGGAAAACTGACTGGCAGTGAGGTATGTAATTCAATTGTTGCCTGATTTCTCATGAAGCAACATCTGATCGAATGTATATGGCTTCAGTAGCTCACCTAAAGCTAAAACCTTTATTTAAAATGTTAACCACATAAAACCTTTATTTTGAAGTTTTAATCTTAGCAGCTTTTGCTTTTTCTTCTTTGGATACCTTAAGTACATGTATAGAGGAATAATTAGCAGTATTTTCTTTATCCCAGGCCATCTATTTTCGATCTTGCTGATTAAATAATAAGTTTTCCTAGAAAACTAGTTACATATTTGTATGTGTACTTTCTTCTGGGATTTATGAAAATCTTACTGAAGAAGATTTCATGAAAATCAGATGATGAACAGTTTGCCTTAACTTCTATTTCATTGAACTTGACTTGATGCTAACTTTACTTTTCATACCTAATAATTTTTTTGGACTTTTGGTATGGATGTCATGAATGCTTTCATGTAGTTGCAGGCTTTGATTTTTTATTTTGTTTTATATTTTTATATTTTTATTTTATTTATTTTTTTCCCCCTCCAAAAAGCTTTCATCGTTTAGCTGGGGTGAAAGGGCAAGCTCATAAGTCACTCTTTTATCTTTACATTTCTGTGGAGACACCTTCTTGGGTTATGGTGTGTTTAGCATACATACATACATGTACGCTATGATTTCTGTGAAAGTTGAAACAAAAATTGCAAATTTTGAGAATCAAAGACTCAATATCCAATCATTTGTGATTCTTTCATGTTTTTGGCAAGTCTTCAGTCAAAACAGTATGAGTAAATGGAATGAAAAATTTGTCCAATTGACAAGTTCTCGTGCCTACATGTATATATCATATTTTTAGTATGACCCTCCCCTGCCAATATTATTTTTATCAAATCAATATCTCATGCTAACCCACTGATACATTTCTCCTCCTCCTCCTCCTCCTTCTCTCTTTTGCTAGTTTGGAGATGTAAGTTATACTCTGTGATTCTTTTCTACAAATGTGGCAGACATTCAGATTATGTGGCATTATACAAACATGTATACATTATACATTTTCTGTGACATTACACGTACAGTTCACTGTGAGTTGCCTTTCATATGCATATACATGTACAGTAGGTCAAGAAGCATGACGTCTTCAGAGTTTACTGACGTGTATATTTGGTCACATTGGGATTGCTATCATATACATGTACATGTACTTAAGTAGTGCTGTAAATTAAGTGACATATTCGGGTTCGGTTCGGTTCGGCAGAGTTCTGCAATTTTTATGCCTCCGCCCACCGTAGGTGGGCGGAGGCATAAATGCTGAAGGCATTATGTTTTCGGGTTGTCCGTCCGTCCATCTGCCCATCCTGTTTTCGTTCTCGCGATAACTCAAGAATACCGTTAATTGGGTTTTATTGTTGGACCCATGAAAAGCTAAAAATAAAACAAACAAACAAACTAGAAAACCTGAAGTTCCTCAAGCCTCATGTAGGCTGACAGTTAATATACACAGCGCTGTCGACATGGCGTCTGGTCAGCTATGTATAGCTTACACAGATTATGAGAAGGAGCTGTGGCAAAGTCCACACGCATGCGCAGTCTTATTCCCAAGCTGCAACTCATGAATAATCATATCACTTAGCCCCAAAGGTTCAGGAAAATAAATTTTGTGGGAGGGACAATGATCTGATTAGATTTTGGGGTCTCAAGGTCAAAGGTCAAAGGTCATAGAAGTCATTATTGTACATAGAAATGGTGCGTTCTCATGATAACTCAACAACCATTTGATAGATTAACTTCAAACTTGGTTCATGTATGCATATGGGAGAGACAATGATCTGATTAGATTTTGGGGTCTCAAGGTCAAAGGTCAAAGGTTATAGAGGTCATCATGTACATAGAAATGGTCCGTTCTCGCGATAACTCGGCAACCACTTGACAGATTAACTTCAAACTTGGCACATGTATTCAAATGGGAGGGGCAATGATCTGATTTAGTTTTTGGGGTCTCAAGGTTATAGGTCGAAGGTCATAGAGGTCATTATATACATGAAAACTGCTTGTTCTCACGATAACTTAACAACTCTGTAACGGTTCAACTTTAAACTTTGCTCATGTACGCATATGTAAGGTCTCTCATAATGGTCTCATTAGATTTAGGGGTCACAAGGTCTAAGGTCAAGGTCAAAGATGTCATTTTATACATGAAAATAAAAAAAATCAACATGAATGTGCCATATATTTCCGATCTGGCAAGGTGGAGGCATAAATTTCGACCGTGTGCGTTCGAGGATTCATCTAGTTTTTTCCAAACTTTGGTTCGGTTCAGGGTTTGGTAATATCTGTAAAAGGCTAGGGGAAAAAAAGGCCAAGTATCGATATTGGACAACCGCCAGAACCCTTACCTGCAAATCGAAGTCACTGTTTCTTATGAAAATATTTTGTGTGACAAAAAATAGTTGATTTATTTAATGACTCTTTGTTATTTATTTTCCTTTCTGGACAAAGAGAAAGATTATTTTCATATCATACTGAATAATAGTAAAAAAAAAATTAAAAAATTAATAAAAAAAAAGAAAAATTTTTAAAAGGAGAACAATGAAAACAAAAGGAAAAAATTATCAATAAAGCAGTGATTTTAAAAATTTATTGTTATGATCGATTATGGTTGTAATCGATTACAATCTTATAACGTTCAATAACAATTTGGGGGCACATTTTCCAGATTTTTACATTATTTGGGGGGGGGGAAACAAGTAAAATTATGGTGGCAAATATTATGTAATTTATCAGAATAAAAGGGGAGAGAGGGAACTCAAGCTTTATTTAGTGGTTTTCTATTTTGTATTCAAGAAAATCTTTTAAAACATGAATTTCATGAAATCTTTCAACAATAAATGTATGTAGTAATTTCTTAAATATAATCACAATGTACCTCCAACTGTTAATCAGGATAAGATCCTAACCGAGGGCCTGATTAATGATCCTGCATTTAAAAGTGCCGAACTGCCGAACCAGGCCTTTGAGTTCGGTTCGGTTAGGTCCTGTTCGGAAGTGTCATGTTCAGCGAATTTCCATTCGGTTCAGTAACAGCCCTATACTCAAGGTTTAGGATACATAACATCACCATGTACAAGTACAGTACATGATACATGTAATTTATAAAAGTTATTTAGGAGTTCCTTTAAATTACAATGTACATGTACGCCTACAGGTTGGACTGACATAAATCATAAACCTTAAGTTCATTAATGCCATTACTATATGTATATTCATTTTACATAAACGTGCATGTTGCGTTGGAGGAAGCATTATAAACAGATGTACTGGAACATTGAGAGTTGGCAATGCATTGAGGGGGCAGCATTGTACGTACATTTAACACTTGATGCCCCTTTAAAGGCATTGGTTAACATTGTTATAATCTTTTGAAAACTCATTTTGCTACTTGAAAATGGGATGAACATAATGGTTATAGTGTAAAAATATCAGTCTGAAAGTTTCAAAGTACATGTATGATATCCACAGGAAGTATTTATAAATACTAGACATGTGAACCAATGTTCGAAAATTATATAAGGGTTGGTTGCACAAACTAGACGTAAGGAGCATGTGCATGCGCACATGGCTCACTGGACTGTACTGTGTGTGTTGGCGTAATACGCGGAGGGAGGCAGATAACATTTTTTTAACTCGAGCAGAACATTCCTCTCTGAGACCAAAAATAATAAAATCGCGTTTTGCGTCTTATTAACAGTTTTTCATTCCAAATTATGGTTGGTTTCAGGGTTTTTGAGTACAAATAATGCAAGTACTCATACACATGTTTCATCATAGTTTGAGAATTTTTTAAATCGGCTACTCACAAAATTAGCCAAGGCCTTTAATGCATTGTCTGCTCTCAACATTCGGGCACACCTGATAACAATTTCAAAATCTGTTACCGTGTTTCGTCATTATTGTCATATGAGGAACATTTTCTTTTATATTTTAAAGCTTGAATACCCTTCCAAATACATGTACAGTAGTATTTGTTGGCTCTGTTATTTTTGTATTGAAGACTTGATCTGCATATCTACAGTATGTGTATTCAATTTCTCACCCCCCCCCCCCCCCCCCGGTAACTTGAAGCAATATGGCATATCCTGTTGTGTAGCACATGAGGGTTATTTTTATTGTTGTTGTTCTTTTTCTTCATTTATGTACCTGATTGTGATTTTCCCATCATAACTTTTTTTTCCACATATATCCCTTGCATGCCCCTACACATGTAAGGGATAATGAATAGACAATATGAACATGACGGACAAAGAAAGCGGACAAAATAAACAACCCCTCATTCTACCCTTCACAATGGGTCTGGTAGTCAAAAGAACATCCCTTCACAGCTATTATGTTTAATCAGTAGTTCCAGGTGAATATGCATGTGACACCTGTCCCACATATTTCAGATAATAGCAGTGAAGGGATGTTCTTTTGACTACCAGAACCCTTGTGATGGGTAGAATGAGAGGTTGTTTATTTTGTCCGCTTTCTTTGTCCGTCATGTTCATAGTGAGAGGCATTTTTAAAGGAAATATTTTGAAAGGAGTGACCCAAGAGAGGGAGAGAGAGGGAGAGAGAAGGGGATAGACAGACAGACAGACAGGCTGATGATGATAGTAATGATATGCTTCAAACATGATATCAGACACTTCGTTTGTTGAAGATCCAAACGACATTGAAATGGATTTCATGTATTGACCCATTTGGTTCATTTTTAAATGTTATTATTCCCATTAAACTGTTGTTCCCATACACATATTTTCCTTTTTGCCATGAACACTGATTGAATCTTTCAAGCAAAACAGTATTGTGAAAATTAAAAAAAAAAATGGGCATTTGCACTTCTTTTTTGCACCAAGCATTATGTGAGTTTCCTTTCAAATTATGTGGTGCATACAGTTTTTTTCTTCTTCCTGTAGAGATGTTTGTAATGATTTCTTCAATTTCAGACATGTTTACATTTTGAGCTACAAGCACATTGCGTTTTTGTACCAATCAATTCACGTTAAAGGGGGATTTCTGTGGGAACATTTTGTAAGTTTTCTGCATCGTGTGAATATTGACAGTCTGCACCTTTTTTTTTTTTTTTTTTTTTTTTTTCATTCTACCATTCCCCAAGGACAGGTTGTGACAGAATGATCTATTCTTGTCAACCATTTTTGTTTTTGGTTGTTGTTTTTTTTTTGAGGGGGGAAGGGGTGGGTTGTTAGTTTGCTCACTGGATAAAGCAGTTAATGAAATCTGATAGGATTAGATAAACATTTCAGATAAACATTACAGACTCTGGGAGAACCCCAAACTTTTTTTTAATTCAAAACATTTGTACATGAACTCGAGCAAGTTTTTTCTGTTGTTGCTGTTTTCTTTTTTTTTTTGGGGGGGGGGGGTTGTTTTGGGTTGTTTTTTTTTTTTTAAGATAAAGGGCAATGTTATTGAAGTGAAATGCACATTGTACATTTTACACGTTTTAACCAAGATTCATACAAAATACTAGTAAGCATAACACAGTGTGATCTTTCAGGCCAAAATCTGATACACAAATCTACAAGTAGACTTTCATATTGATAAACAGCTTTTGTGCTTTTGAGCATCGTCATTGAATGAACTTCACATTCTGCTTTGCATGCACTTTGATTTATTGTGGAAACTGGAAGATAAATCTGAAATCCCACACCAAACTTATACCTAAAATAGGTACTTAGGTGAATAATATTTGAGGGAAATGGCTGATTCAAACACCATTTCAGCTTAAAGTTTAGATTATAAATGAAGTGAAAATTTCATTGTCATGGTTTTATAACAGAAGGATATTGAACAGTCTATTGGTATTGTTCATATTTGTTAGATTGTGGCAAACAAACTGGTTGACCACAGCAAGTCTACTGTTGTTCAGTAGTAGAATCAGAGTTCTTGATAAAAGAATTGGTTTGAGGGAACTATCCCAGACAACAGATCTCAAGACGTACATGCACATGTAAAGCTTCATGATTTTTTTTTTTTCACTAGTCAAAGGATACCTCATAAGATACCTGTGTCCATTTATCCCCTTTTATTTACTGTCATTTTTATTTCTTCTCCTTCTGTTTCTCTTCCTCTATTATTTTCCTTCCTCATTTAATTCTCCTTATAAATACCAGATTTTTTGTAAAGCAAACACAACTTTAAGTACACATACAATACAGTGCAGTGCGGTTACTTTATCACCGTACAAGGGTACAAAAAGAAAAATCCTGTATCAGTCATAGTACTTTGAATAAGGGATTTGTGTAACCACGATGATGCAGTATTTTACCTGTGGTTGACATGCAAATACTGTTTTGAGGATAAATGACTCAAAACCAAACTGAAAGGAGAAAATCTATTGAAACATGACTCATGCGATGGCAGACAAAAGCCTGACCTGTTTTCATCTGGTAGTTAATTGTAAAGGCAAATAGTGACCATTGCATTGTTTGTGTCTGTGCAGTTTTATACATGTACCATACAAAAAGGAAAAGACAGAACTGTGATAACAGTATGATTTTAAGGGGTTGTTTTTTTCTTTGTCCTTTGAATCTTTATTGATCAAATAAATCATCTCACATATCCTAGAAATGAGACCTTTTTTTTTTTTTTTTTTTTTTTTACACAATTTAGGCAGAGCAGATCTTTAACATAAATATCTATGATGAGCATTTGAGCACCTTTCAAAATGTTCTGGCAGTTTGCCTGTTTTTTGTTGACAAAAAGTTCTCTGTGTTTTTTAAAGTATCTTATATCCTGTGCAATGCTGGAATAGATTGTAACCTTGAACTGAACTCCTCCATGGTACTTGCAGGAAAAATTATAGAATACCTAAACATGGATGTGGTCAGCAACTCACCATTACTATGTACATTTACACTTCCTCCTTAGTGACATATATTTGTTGTGGTCTGTGTGGCCTGTTTGTCAACTAAACATCAGTTGTTAGTTTGATGTTTTGAAAGCCCATTGTCATTATTAGTATGTAGGACTGAAATTAAATAGGTGATAGAGTACACAGTTTCTGCTTCCCTTTAAATGCTGAACATATGTACATGACATTCTTTACACATTATTTTTGTTTTCCTAATATGAAATACCTAAAGAAACGTAATTGCACACATTTATTTCATCTTATCTCTAAAAGACATAAGGTGAAGTTGCATTGCATGAATTTGGCATCGGGCATTCAGTTTCCACATACGCAAGCACAATAACGTAACAGGATGCAAATTGTTAGGTAGATTGATACAGAAACTCTCTTCACATTTACCATATTGTTGCTTCTCTAGTACATGTGAAATATTATTGCCCTGACTGTGCATCTCCAAATCTGAAATAATATTACCTTTCATCAGATTTTCAACCCATTCATATACCTTAACAATTGCACGTTCATGTTAACAAATGTTATTGTTTGCATGGCCAGGCAGAGCAGTTAAGTAAAAAATCTGAATGATATTATTTTTTTTAATTGTATCAACCAGAAGATAGTTCAAATGAGAAGGTAATACTCTTGTCCTTTTTATAAACTATGACATTTGTAGAACGACAGTTCATACGCACGTTAACAGATGAAATGTGACATTTATATTATGTCACTGGTGCAGAATAATTTGAATTCTCCCCTAAAGACATTTGTTTTTCATCTATTTTGTTTTTGTGGGTGCAAGCATACATACAAAAGTTTGGTTATATGCAGTGAAATGAATGAATAATCACATCCTTGACCACTTTGTCTCTATACATAGAAATGTTAGTTCCTGTATTTGATTTCTATTGTGGATGTAACAAAGAGTTTATACAGGACATGCTTTATGACTCACAGAGTCTACAATCTACAGTATAAGGTTACAGTTGGGGGGAGATTTTAGAGGAAATTTAAATGAAAATGATCATTCCCCCCACCCCCATCTTTTTTTTTTTTCTGTCATTCAATTTCTTGGATCTAATTCCATTTCATTGCCAGTTCTTCTAGGTCATATAGAAGTCATTAAGGGAACAGGAAGCTTGCTGTACTTTTTTTTTATTCTCCCTTTCGTCACTTATCAGAATCTCTAAATTTACAGATTAATATTCATTTATGTATGTTCCATAGTTATGCCAGGTTTAACTAGATATTTTTAGTCCAATTTTGTTTACATTAGGAAAATCATGCAAATGTGATAATGGAAAATAATATATTTACAATCATATCAATTCCCTATTTTTACGTGTTTGGCATATGAATGCATGCACATGTGGATTTTGAGTTATGCAGTATGAACTGCTTTGAGTATTAACCTTCATACGTTTTGCACTACATTAGCTGTAGCCTATTCACTTCGCCACTTGAATTTGATTTTCGAAGAGTCATTTGCACTAAACTATCCTTAAAACTCTCAAGCTAGGATAAGGGATCATGCATTTGCAGTCAACAGAGGAGGTCAATTTGCACACTCAAAAGTTTGGGTTTTTTTTTTTTACTTTCTATCTCCTTATTCGTATTATTTGAGAAAAATATCAGCATTCATCATGAAACCTTTTTATATTAAAAGAACAACATATGATAAAAGTTGCTGTGGAATTTTCATGATGTCACAGATTCAGAAGTAGATATTCAATCAGAGACTTAAACATTTTTCAGTTTGTAGAAGAGTGAACAAAAACTTGAAATTGATATGCTTGATATTTCCATATTGTAGTCTCCTTGTCTAGCCCTCATGCTAATGTATATCACAGTTTCTTAGATGACTCTCCACTTTAGCTAACATTTCACCTACATCTTTTTCACACACTATTTATAAAAATGTAGGACAATCTACAATATGGCACTACTGAGGTAAGAAGATTAATATTACAGAGATAAAATACGCTGTATAAGATAAAGAATAAATAAACTGAGTCACATATCATTGATATACGATATATCAACAATTTTACCATATTTATCAGCCCCATTCATAGTCAATACATATAGGTGTTGGTTCACTAATATTTGGTATTTATTTCTCATTTTTCTGGTGAAAGCCATCTAATACATGTATTTTTTCTGAGATTAACAGTTTCTTTCCCTGACCCTTTTATTGATTTTGAGGGTATGTGCAGGGTTTTTATTTATATTCTTGTAAACCTACCTAGATCTGATATCACTTTCTCTACGCAATTATTTGATACCGTACTTTAAAATTTCTTTTTTATAGTTCTCAGTAGTTGTACCAGGGGGGAGGGGGGGGGGGGAGGTTGGAAATATGCAGATTTTCACCAAGACAAACTTGATATCATAGGTGTTTCCAAGAAATTTCACACAAAAACTTTACACCCCCCCCCCCCCTCCGTAAAAAAAGGGGGAGAGAGAAAGAAAGAAAGAAAGAGAAAAAGAAAAGAGAGAAAATATTCAATCTCTCCCCTCCCTTCCCCTCCAAGCAGATGTGGCATCACCTGAGAGATTCCTAAAAGGAAATTCCTTGGCCTCCCCCCCCCCCCCCAACAATCCTGGCTCCATCCCAGACGATGATTAATAGAGTCCGTAATGCTGCTACAGTATGCAAAACAACATTAACAACATTAAGACTCTTTAAGAGTACTGAATTTTTTGTCAAGATTTCGTATGATGCCAAAGTCATCAGTCAGACTACATGTAGATGTGAAAAGTGTAACAGACCGACACTGACAGCCCTTTTATACACGTGTATAATAAGACAGATATCACATGTGTAGCTTTCAGTGTGCTTGCCTAACTCTAAACCATGGAGGTACTACATAAATAGTACCTCCTTGCCTTAACATAGACACAGATATACACCAAAAAAACCATTGCCTAACTCTTTCTAAAAGAAAACAAACATGTGCCATTCTGTATGAATTTCCCCATATCTGAATATGTAATAATGAAAGTTAGCTAGAGTGCATGTAATCAGTGAAAAATTCTCTTTGTGTACATTCATATTTACATAGTACACATATGAATTCAAAACAGAGTGACTGTACACAGCTGATCTTACCAAAAATGTAAGGTCCTTTTGCTTGATCAAAAACCTCTACAGTATATATTCAACATTAAGTGGGTTATTTTTTCCTCAAAACATTGTTGACACAAAGTTATATGCCACATAATTTGAGCAGCTGCCAAATTTGCTCCCCACCTTCAAATATTTATCTCTGTCTTTACCACCAACTTCCCTGCATTCTTTCATTATTTCTTAGAATACTAACCACTCATAAACTCATACATTATCTTCTTCTGAGTTGTTTTCTCGTACCAGTCTCTGTCAGTCAGAGAGAGAGAAAAAAAGTTGTTTTCACCCATTGCCAGTGTGCATGTACAGTGCATTCAAGGTGATGCTGTAACTTTACAAGTCAAGTACCCTGAGTTGATAAGTTTAAACTAAATATACTAGTATTTGCTGATTAAAAACCTTTTATTGGCTGAAAGTCCATTGTTCAAGAACATTGTTTATGTACATAGTACTGTTGCTAACAATCGGTTTCTTGAAATGATGTCAAATAAATTGGGTCTGATTCAATTTAAGGAAATGTCAAATTTTCAGATATATGTATCTAAGGAAAATGATAGGGTCTTGCAGTGTGTTTAGCTGGAGAAAAAAAATGATTGATGAGAAATAATGTTATGTGGAGAATACCTGTATTCTTATTTTGTTCCAGCAAAAATTTTTTTCTTAGATTGATGTCTTAAAAGTTTACTTCTTTTTTTTTTAGATTTATGAGTTTATATGTTGTTGTTTTTTCAAGATCATATACATTTTTTTCTTTGAAATTTCAGTGTCTACTGTTCATTTAGTTGTGCATTTTCAAGCTTTTCATGTAATTTGTCATTTATTGGGAAAAGAATGGAATTAGTTATTTTGTAGGCTGTATGTATTTCAAGTGATCACTGTTTTCCTGATGAGCATTGATAATTTTTTTTAAAGATTTATATTTTTGCTCAAAGTCTTATTATCTTTCATTCAGTCCTTTTACGCCCATCCCCACTTATTTCAGCTCTGTTATGCCTTTTTCATTTTCAATCTAGTAATTTTATGCCAAAAAATAGCTGATTATTATTGGCATTGCATTGCATGTTCCCGTCATATGCAAGGTTTTCCTCATGTTTAAACCTATTTTAAGTAAAGTAAACTGTAATAATGTGGCATTGCTCGTATACAGCACACATTGCATAAAAGTTGTAAGTGATTGACGTTCCCTTACATAGCCTCTGTGTTGTCATGCAGCCTGTCAGATCTTAGATCTTCTTTGTATACAAAATTTCTTATTGATGTTCAAATCACGATTTTCATCTCCTTTAATTTGTCATGACAAATGACTATTTTATGATATCCTTTTTCTGTCAACAGAAAACTCTGCTTGGTTCTACCAACTCCAGCAGTGGTGAGCGTTATGTTCTTTACCTTATTATGGTAGTAAGCAAGGCTCACTACCATACGATAACAGCAAATTTTTGTTTGTTTGTTTGTTGTTGTTTTTTATCTCTAAGAATATGGCTGCCAAGAATGAATTTTGGGTTTAAAAACCAGATAATCGTTTTCTTTTCTTGTATGTAGAGTATTATCTGACATATATGATCCCGTTTTGATATTTTTCTTCACTTTCCTGAGGTTTTTCATTTGGTTTATTATTCATGCTACTATTTTGTTTTATTTAGAAAGATAGTAACATTACTTTCTATAGAGTATACATGTTATGCCTTTGCTTGGTAGAAATTTGTTCCTATTTTAAATCCTTCTGATATTTTCTGTTCAGTTTTGTTCTATTTTTACGATAATCCTATCAGCCAAGGATTCTCTCTCAGTGAATAATCTGCTTGCAGGGCCCTCTGAGAGAATAGTACATAGTACTGAAGAGGCTACCCTGGGTAAACATAACATGTTGTTGTTGTTATTATTTATTATGATTATTATGATGATGATGATTATTATTATTATTATTATCATTTTATTATTATCATTATTATTATTATCATTATTATTAGTATTATTATTAGTAGTATTATTATCATCATTATTATCATCATCATTATTATTATTATTATCATTATTATTATTATTATCATTATTATTATTATTATTACTATTATTATTATCATTATTATTATTATTATTATTATTATTATTATTATTATTATTATTATTATTATTATTAGTATTATTATAATTATAATTATTATCATAATTATTATTATTATAATTATTATCATCATCATCATTATTGTTGTTGTTATTATTATTATAATTATTATCATCATCATCATTATTGTTGTTGTTGTTATTATTATTATTAAATTATATTTTTATATTGAATTGAATTGACTTAACTTGTTTTATCACCTTTTTCCACCCCCCCCCCCCCTTCCCCATCTCCAGGTGACAGCAAGCCTGTAGATGGTGGTGATGCAGAGAAATGGGGGCAGGAGGTGTACGACAATGAGGAGGAGGGTGTGGCCTACAGTTACACCTTCTTCCACATCATGCTCATGCTGGCTGCATTCTACATGATGATGACCCTCACCAGCTGGTTCCAGTAAGTCTCTTTCTTTCCTACCCAGAATCTTTTCATAAAAAACTCATTCACTACTGAATTCATTCATTCTCATAGGCTTAACCCATTATTAATGAGAATCAGTTAGTCCTTGTGTTAAACCTGTGTGAAGGAGAAAAATTGATAGCTCATGAAGTAGTGTAGGGGCCACCTTGTGCCCAAAGGGAATGAATTAAATATTGTTAACATGGTAATAGAAGTAGTTGGTGAGCTAAATGACTGGAAACACACAAATACATTTCTTTGTGGTTCCTAATCAAAATAAAGCAAGTGGAGCAATCAAAACCTTGGATATTAAATCACTGCGAAGTTACAGTGGTATACTGTCATCTTTAATACATGGCTGTACCGGTACCAGGGTAAATATTTGTAAATGGGGGACATCTCAATTTTACCCCCTTCCTTAGGTGGTATATCCTACCCGGGACTGTGCTCTGTGTCACTAGAAAATTGCTCTGAATAAGATAAACAGACGATCGAAATAAAACTGCTACAATACAACAATTCTTGGTTTCAAATTAACAGACCTTAAGTCTTCGTAGAGGTTTTCCAGCTTTTCTGCGCTGTTGCCTTGTCTCTACCGCTAAGCCGGTTGATAGACCTGGCTCTGAAGGCTTCCAATCAACATCCAGGTCATTTGGGTCATGTACAGCATCTACATTTCCTATTACCAAATCATACACTGGGTTAGACATGCGCATAGCATCTATTTTACCAGTAAAATACAGGGTGTCAACACTCGCCCTAGCAACCTTGAATTTCTTCGTCGATCCATCGATGAGGATGCACATTCTCTCCTCCTTTGTTTGCTGTTCCGGCTTTACCAGATCCTCTCTAACGACTGCCGTCAAACAGCCACTATCCCTCAGCACATCTACAGTCTCTCCATTCACCAGTCCTCTGTCAACAGGCATCGTCCGTAGAGGCTTTGCCCCGCAGACAGCACTTATCACTGGCAAGTTCCCTTGCTGCCTTTCCTCTGTGAGTGGCGTAGGATTACAAGAGAAACAGGAATCGATCAACAGGCATGCCTTGTCGAAGTTCTGGAGTCTGCCTTGCCCCTCACCTTCGTCTATGACCTCTAAGTCACTCGCAGGCGTCGCCTTCATCGATCTACTGCTGCCGGGACGGACTGGATCAGGTCTCTGTGTATGGTCCTCCTCTTCCAGCCTCTCTACTCAGGCGGCCATTTTCTCCAGTTTCCCTCTCTGTGGACAGCCTCGTGCGAAGTGTCCCAGTTTCCCGCAGATGTAACACGACTTCATGAGAAGTCGGCTTTGCTTGGCTTCCTTGCTTTGGAGTACCTGTTGATGTAACAGAAGAATTATTACTCGAATGAAAAGGTTTGCCTTTTGAGTGCTTGTTAACCTGATGCGCCTGCCACCCTGAATGCGCTTCTATATAGCGATCAGCAACCTTGGCTATTTCACTCAGGTTTTCTGGTTTTCGTTCCTGTATAAAAATAGACAGTTCCTTGGAGCAACTGTTATGAAATTGTTCCATAAGTATTATTTGCTCTAGTCCTTCAAAATCTCGCTTGAACCCTGCTAGGTTCAGCCATTTCGAGAGATAGCCTCGCATCCTAAAAATATACTGCTCTGCGGTTTCTCCTTGTTCGGGGCGCGCTCCTCTGAACCTTTTCCTAAAACCTTCACTTTTCGAGTCGTATCGTTTAAGCAAGGCAGTCTTATCATAATCCAATGCATCTCGGTCACTAAGTCTGGCATAAGTATCCAGAGCCTTACCACTTAAAAGTGCACTAAAGATTGGTGGCCCAAGAAGTTCTTGGCCACTCCTGTGCCAGCGCGTAGCGCTCAAATCTCTGCAGATAATGATCTAGGTTATCTTTGTTCTCGTTGAACAGTGGAAGCTTAGGTGTGTGAATATTGGGGCTAGCAGTAGCAGTTTCATTCACAGTACCATTCTGGTGTCTCTCACGCTCTAGCTCAAGTTTCAACTTTACTAACTCTCGCACCTCAATCCGCAGATGTCTCGCTTTAGTTCTCTCTTTATCAATAAACTCTTTCAACTCGCTCCCGCTCAATCCAAGTGATTCCCCGATTTTGTGTAATTTTTCTAACTCCATGGTTACTTACTTTCAGGCTGTGTGATACAAACGCTGAAGCGGAGATTAACAGTCAAGTCGATCTCCAGAACCTGAAAAATACTCATACAAACACATTACATTGACATGTGGGCTCAGATTTAACAATAACAAATAACAACTTACTTCACAAAAGCACACTCCTATTTCTGTTTCAAGAACTTGATATCTAAATCTTGATTAGCAATAACTAGTAGACAGAATATTGAGTGTTTTGTCCCTTCGTGGTCGCCAAAAATGTCACTAGAAAATTGCTCTGAATAAGATAAACAGACGATCGAAATAAAACTGCTACAATACAACAATACTTGGTTTCAAATTAACAGAAAAATTTAACAATTATTTATTGGGTTATTTGTTTACAACAAGTTTGGCAAAAAAAAAAAAAAAAAAGGAAAACAACTTTGTGTTTCAAGCAAGAATTATGTAATGAATCTAATACCTCCGGGTTTCAATTATTATGACGTTTAACAGTCTATGAGAGTTCTACACAGGGGAGGTAGTTCAGTGTTCGTGGAAGCGGTATCATCGGCCGTCACCGATTCGTAGGCCTGGTTCAATGCTGTCGGGTAAATCAGACGAGTCGGATGTCGGGTATCTTGCTGGAGTCTGAAGATACGATGGAGCATGGAGCAACTGAGAGCGAGGTACCTCTACGATACACTGGATGGCACTAGGATGCACCAAGGATAGGATGCGAGTCTATCTCTAATCTACTGTTTCCTGGTCCGGTCTCGACTGTGGTGCCGCCTCGGCGTTCTCTGTCACGGTCTGAACTCAAATCCCCCCAAAATCTCACTTGCGAACCCAACAGTGATCACCTGACATAGCATCAGGGATCCCTGGCCTAACACCTCTCATGACGTGCACTCTCGCCTCGGACACTTACAGACGACCTTCCTCAAACGTATCCTGAAATGCTCTGCCCTCCTCTCTTTCGCTTCCTTACGAAGGAAAATTCAGTTTCACACCACACCCAATCTCCTAACCAATCATGCTTTCACAATTCCCTAACTTATTGTTTCCTAGAGACACTCAATGCTTGACCACACTCTGGTGCTTGCAGCGGCACGCAGTCCTCGTGCAAGGCACGCATTGATTGCTTGCAGGTGTATTTTCAATGATTCATGTAAAAGAAAAAAGAAAACATTTCAAACCCTCGCATTTTGGCCTCTCTGCGAGCTAATTCTAAAGATGGCTCATTACGGTCAGAAACCTAGACTTCTCGAGAAGATAGAAGGAATTTGAAATGAATTAACAAGAGGGAAATAAATATTGGCAACCTTGTGACACTCTGTTCTGAAGTTTGGGCTCCAAATGGCTTTATTTTTCCCCCTGAAAATATATGTTAATCCTGTAGATTTTTCATATGAAAGGCTTTTGAATCCTAATTAAAAGTAAAATTACTGTTTTTACAGTTTTATACACATTCAGAAACTCATAATTCACTATCACTCCAGTTTGTTTTGTTTTGGTTTTTTTTTTTCTTTTGGTGTAATTTGAATCCATTCTGTCATTTCAATGTAACTTCACTCCTTGATTATTTTGAGACCATGCTTATGCACATGAATTTAGTGGTATTCATTTTAAATAGTTTCATACACATATAGCTTATAGTTTCATACACATTTAGCTTATAGTTGTATTCACTTTGAATAGTTCATAGTAACTTTATAGTACATACACATGTGTGTAGATTTAGTGATGTTCACTTTTCATGGCTTATCTCTCTTTGCACAAACTTTCTTTCTTTACTTCTAAACAAGAGAGGGCACTGTGACAGTAGAAATTAGACATGATTCATAGGAACAAAGGCAATCATAATGATGGAGGGCTGTGTGATAGCCATTGTACAATTTTATTTTATTACGGGATTGTGCTGAATTTACAGAAAAAATATTGACTGCTGACAATTACTTGATAAACCCTGTCATAGATTTCTCCACTCTAGCAACAAAAATGTTTGAAAATATCCTTGTTGATAAAATAATTTGTTTACTCATGTAAGGATAGGCTGAAGAAAGTAAAGCAATTGAAATATACATCCAAAGATGATAAAATTGATTCTGGGAATTACTATTGGTCATATTGTCAGCTTATTCTACAAGGGCCCTGCCATCAAGAGGTATGCAGTGCATGTATCCATACAAACACAGATTTCAGAATTAACGCACCTTTGAATGAGAAGCTTGTATTTTCATAAATGTTACGATTTTAGTTTTTAGTCTTACTTGAAACCAGCAAGAATTGTTCCAACAAGCAGTGGTGATTTTTATTTTAGAAATTTCAAATTTCTTGTTTTAAAATTCCATTTTTAAAAAGAAAAAAATAATGAAGAAGCTTTAAAAAAATCAATTATTGAAAAAAAAAAATTCTAAAGCTCTGTATGTAGGAGAATAATAAAAGATATATATATATTTTTTTCCATTACCCTTTTATTGATCTTCTGTTTCTAGTACAGTCAATTTCATAATTGTGCTATTTTGACTTGCAAGTGTCACTCCTTGAGAAAGTTGATTAATTTGTATGTTTCAGTAAGCAGCTAATTATTTTGTCTTAACTGCTACATGTACATATATGTACTGTACCCATACTGTGCAGATCAGTATATGAATTACAAAATTTTGGGGGAAGCTTGTTTGTGTATTTTCATTGAATAAAAACAAACAATTTAGTAGCAGTTGAATCAAGATGGATTAATTACTTCAGTTTGCATGTAAAGCTTACAAGATTCAAGAGTTGCAGAAAAAAAATATTGATTTTAAGCAGCCCTTTTTTATTAGTCCCTTGAAGTTAAAACATGAAATGAACTAATGTGACTGCATCATACATGTACATGTAATTATGAAAAAGTTATTTAAAAATGCATGGATATATGCTGTACTGTCTTTTCATTGTAATGGGTGGGGGGGGGGGGTAAGTTCCTTCTTGATAATATTGCAAATTGAAATTCATCTATCCCTACAACTTTTTACTTTCTAAGTTTCTATGCATCATAATCATGAAAAACTGTCACACATATTTTCATTGAAAAGCATGCAACGATAAAGCTCTGTCTTATCCTACTTTGTAAACGCATTCACTTTTACTGGAATCTTCATCAGTATACAAATGATGCATGTCTTCATTTGTTTATTTTGTACAATCTCTGTACTCGTGCTGAGGCTGTAAAGGCACCTAAAAGTATCATACTCAACCTCTGATGGCTTGGTATGATAGATACAAACCGCTTCATCGTGAGTGTAGATAGATTGTATAATGAGCTCATTCTCATGCATTATTTATATACTGATGAGGATTGCAGTAACAGAGAATGTGTTTCGAGAAAGAAATACTAATGTCAAATATTCTTTAAAAAGTGTTAAGTAGGTTATCTGTTTAAAATTATATTTATCTGCCAAAAATATTTTCTGGTATTTCCTCACATAGAATAACTCCTCTCTTCAAGAATGCCTTCTAATGATATTTTCTTGATATTGCTTAAAGTGAAAAAAATATTGCTGCAAATCAATTTGAGAAATATGTAATTACAAATGTACATGTTGATTTTTATTATTTCTTCACCAAATTGAGCATAAATGCATAAAAAAGCACCATTTTTATTTTTGCTTTCTTAATTGAGCATGAACTTTAAAATTTTGCATTGTCTATGGCTAAGAAATTAAACAGACGAAAAATAGATAGAGAATATAAATGAATATAAATTGATGCATTTTTCCTTTATTTTTTAAAACCAAGTTAAATCCCTACATTTCATAA
The DNA here is from genome assembly GCA_029962745.1 of Echinometra lucunter. NCBI lineage: Eukaryota > Metazoa > Echinodermata > Echinoidea > Camarodonta > Echinometridae > Echinometra > Echinometra lucunter. The sequence goes on from CM057153.1 coordinate 35,389,929, forward strand.
TACCCATAGGTTTGGCAATGATACATGTACTTGAAATATTGGCTAAGATCAGTATACTAATGTTCTTTTGGTGAAATTCAATAAATAAAAGAATAACGATGTAAATGAACTAAGATTGCACTGATAAGTTGAAGCTTTTTACTGTTTTTGAAGAGTTTACCATGTAGGTCATTTGCAGGTAGAAATTTCTTATTCTGTCCTGTCATCTTTGCTTTCATTTTGGAATACATACCCCATACAATTAAAAGAAAAAATAAATAAAAGGGCAAAGATCAATTTGAATAATTGTGTGAAGATTACTTGCAGCATCAAAACTAATTGCTAAAGAGTTTCTGTTTCTTATTTTTTGTTATAGTCAGTAACATCTGTATGTATTTAAGGTACAAGTGTGCTATATTTTTTAATACCATGAAATTTTGATGGTTGAAAAAAACCCAGCAGTGTACCTTCTGACAGCAATAATCAGTATTGTTCTTACTTGTCACCCCACCCCCTTTTAGGTCATGTATAATTATGATACATGTATACATGGAAGTGAAAAATAGAAGTGAAAGTGAAAAATGAAATTGAAAAATGAAATTGAAAAAATTGAAAGTGAAAAATAAAATTGAAAGATAAATTTTGCAGAAATCTATATTTGAACGTATGAAAAACCTTGTAAGAAAATTTTGCAAAACATTTACTTGAGAAGTTGCTTCTTTCGCTAATCCTTATTATCCCCCCTTTTTAGTCTGTTTTGAAAATTCATCTACGTAATATATCACTTTTGCCCTCCTTCTTTCACTCTCTAGGCCATCAGGATCCAACTTTGATTCCCTGGCTGCCAATAGCGGCGCCATGTGGGTCAAGATCTCCTCCAGCTGGGTGTGTGTCGCCCTCTATGTCTGGACCCTGGTGGCTCCAATCATTCTGAGTGATCGAGATTTCAGCTAGATTGCCACGTCGAGAGCTGAAGTTTGGCAGGATGGAAGTTTAGAGAGTGCAGTGAAATCTTAAAAATCCATTGAAAAATATGAAAATGTTCTCATATACATATTAATTTAGGCACACATATTGTTCTTAACTTTTGACAGCTATACATTTACATGTATGTCACAAACTTATGAAATCTGATTATTACATGAATAAAAAAACAGTTAGTGAGGATGTGGACTAAGAAAAAAACATATGTATATAGATTGTGATACAATGAAAATTGGCATCAAGATTAATCAGAAATGTAATTACATGTATGGTAAAGTTTTTGGTTAATTTTACAGCAATTGGTATGTTTTCTGAAGTTGATTAATTGGAGTAATGTATTGAATAAGCATATACCATATACGTATGTAAAAATAAATATAATTCAAGTGTATATTAATATTAGTAGATTGCATTGTAATATGTGGTATGAAAAGGATTACTTTTAGTTTCAGTGTATAATCTTCTCAATAACCAAGTCTTTGCTGTGTATCGAAACAAAATTAGCATTGTCTGAGAAACTGCACAGAGGCTACATGACTAAAGATTAGGAGTATGTGGTACATGTACATCTGTGCATGTAGTGTTATTTTCCGTCGTAAGGAAATATGGCGCTATACATTGTGTAGCTCATTTACTGCATGCTGGTACATCATCTGTGCGTATACTAAATGTAGTTTACAACATACTGCTTAACACGATCTCATGGTGTTGAAAATGCATTGTAGAAGCTTAAATGTGATTTATTACACGTGAATTAAATACTCTAACAAATGAGCTACACATGTACATGCATGTACCAGTCAAAAAATGTAGACCAACCTTTCTAGATTGGTTTGTGATTAACTATACTCATCATGTCAGCAATTTTCAGATTTGATGGTTTTTGAAGAAGCATGCAAAGAAGAAGAAGGAATTGTGTAACACATTTTTCAATATTGGCATGAGGCAAAATCCAACTATCCAAGTATAATATATGCTGAAAAGGTAAAACAAAAAAGGAATTCTTGACCTGTATAGTGTGCATGGACCTAGAAGGCACAGTGTTGAGAGTTGATTTTAACAACTAAAAGGGTTTGTAAATATTGAAAGAAATTGATATTGTTTATATTTGTAAGCTTATTCCAGAATGTGATTTGTGTTTTTCATTTGTTGATCTTTGTAATATTCATGTAGTATATCATCCTCTTACACTTATATAAGGCTTACTCAATTAAATGTATAGACAGTTTACATGTTTTTGTTCATCTTGGAGAGAATATAGGACACTACTTATTCACAAGTCCAAGTCTTATGTTAGCCAGGAAAAAATTAAACCTTAAAGTGAAATTTCAAATCAATATCACTTCAGTAAAAACCAGGCTGAATTTCTGATTTCAAATTTTGTTTTGATTTTGTCCAAGAAGAGGAAAATATGAAAATGTTCTCATATACATATTAATTTAGGCACACATATTGTTCTTAACTTTTGACAGCTATACATTTACATGTATGTCACAAACTTATGAAATCTGATTATTATGTCAATATAATAACCAGTTAGTGAGGATGTTGACTGAGAAAAAAAAAATGTATATTGATTGTGATACAATGAAAATTGGCATCAAGATTAATCAGAAATGTAAGTATGGTGAATTTTTTGGTTAATTTTACAGCAAGTGGTATGTTTTCTGAAGTTGATTAATTGGAGTAATGTATTGAATAAGCATATACCATATACATATGTAAAAATTTCAATACTTTATAATTAAGATGTATGGTAACTTACACGTAGGTAGCCCAGAGCATAAAGTGTTTTTAAAAAAGGTACATGTTGGACTATAATACACTCTATATTTCTTTCTAGACTTACATGATTAAGCTCTCAAATTTCTGATGGAATCTTTTGAAAATATTAGGCATTGATTCTTTGTCACTTATGACTGGGGTTACATCCGACAGCTGAACCGAGACTACTCATGAATGAGACTGCGTGAGCGAGTGGCGACGGCCGCAAGGCCTTTTTAAGATTGGGTTTTCTTGAATTATTCATAGCATGTATGCATTAGCATGAAAATACACCAGCTGGGGCTCAATCGACCAATCCGAACTTAAGGCTTTGCAGGCGATTTGTCCATTATTGACACAAGTTATTATGAATGAAAAACATAGTTATGTTTGCTCTCGTGAAGGAAAAACTTTCAATGACGAAAATGGAATTTGATACAAATTGATTTGAGTTTTGAATTATGCATTATAATGTTTAAAAATAATATTAAAAATTTAGAGAAAAATGAAGGTCGATAATTCACTGAACCTATATATAAAATAGACAAATCCAAGACTTTCTGACTAGCTGCAGCCGATGGCATTGCAGCTTCACAGGAGCATTACACCGCCCCCCCCCCCCCACTCCAGGGTCGGAGGGACCTCATGCGTGTTCCCAAAATCTCCGGTAAGGGGTACTTTTCGGCCGACAAAGTCTGGCCCAAGAACTGTAAAAAAAAGGGGGTGTATTTGACTCTTCACTCAGACATACCAGAGATTTCCTTAAAAAGGGGGTCTTTTTCAGCTTCGATCAGATGATAAATTCGGTCCTCGACGTTAGGGTATGAAATGCAGATTATAAATCTCAATAAATTTGTGTGTTTCTACGATGGTTATTCCTCATATTATTTCCTATCATTTGCAACGGCGCCAAGTCGTCTTAAACGGGGTCTTAACTTTCCTGAGATAGGGGGTTGAAATGAGAACTCACCTGAGAGGAGATGAATTGAGCAGTGTTCCGGATTTAGGGGGTCTCCAAGAAAGGAAAAGCCCGCGAAAAAGCCCACGAAATGCCCGCGAAAGGGGGGTTTCAGAAATTTTGGTTGTCCGGAGATAGGGGGTACTTGCAATTGGGAACAAGCATATGCGTACCCTAAATAACAGCGAGTGAGGGGGCCGGGACTGCTGCACACACTGCGTGTGCAGAGATAATCCTTACACAAGGACCGTACTCATTTGCATACTAAATATAGGCCGACATTGTGTGAATGACACATGTATGATTGCTGATTGGTCGCTACCATTTTGGTGGAGAATTGGTTGTGGAAACAAAGGTTAACATAGGAAATCATAACTTATCTCAAAAAGATCTTGTGGCTGGCGCGTTCACCCTACTTCACCTGGGGTCCCGCGAGTAGTCTGATTTCAGCCGTCATATATAAACTCGGTCACAAGGCCTTGACAGAAGGCTAGTACTGTATACTTTGTGTAATGTTTGTATGTTTATCACTAGTGAACTTGTGATACTTGTTATAACATTGTGATTATTCATTTTATATTTTATCAGAACCAAATAGCGAAACCCATGAAAAAAATAAAAGAATAATATATTTTACTACATTTCAATAGTTAAATGAAAGTATGAGATATGTTTGCTGAATGATTAATAAGAAAGTAATTTGTAGAGGTTAAATCTAGGCTTTAGGAAGTGGCCCCTTCAGATTTCACTCCCCCCCCCCCCCCATCTCTCTCTCTCTCTCTCTTCTCTCCCTCTGTCCTCTCCTTCACTCCTTCCCCTTTGTTTCCATCATCAATTACTCCTTGCTTTCACTTCTGTTTAATCCATTTCTTAATTGATAAATCAATTCCTTATCTCTTTCCTTTGCCCTGTATCATTGAAGCCCTTAACTTTAATCATTACAATCTACATGTGGAGGGTTTAGTGCAACAAAAGGCTATCTGCATTTTTATGTGAATGAGATTTCGAAATTAAAATGATCCAGTAGAGACCAGGAACTCATCGGTAAGAAAAGTTTCTACAGCAAACTTTGCTAAAGCTGGGTATCACCAAAAATAGATGGCTATCTGCTTTAAACTGCAGTGTGTCAGTGCAACAAATCTTTATTTAAAAAAAAATGCAGATAGCCCTTTGTTGCAGTAGACCCTCGATGTAGCTTTCATCTTTCTTAATATTAACCAGATTCTTTAATACCGGTAAATATTTATATCTACAAATATGCTTTGTGTTACAGTATAGAAGAATTTTGCAATATCAAGCTTTGGTGTATCTAGTCTGCTAATAAATCATACTCCTAAATTAATACAGCCTGGCTCATTTTGGATTTTGTCGCATGTTGCACTCTTCTTTGCTCCTATATTCAGTAAGAATTCTAAATGATTCTATATATGAATATTCCATCGATAATGCTTATTCCATAACAGTACACACACTTTCCACATGTTCATAGATTTTTCACACCAAATATTCAAACAGTTTACTATATCAAAGTCTGTTTCTTCCATACAAAAATTCTAGACTGCCTTTGAACCAGAAGCTATAAGGACACTAGAATGATGAAATTAAAGTTTTTCAGTCAAATGAATAAAATTAAAGATCTTAACATCATGTCATGTTTTTTTTCTTTTTATTTACATTTTATTGAGTAAAACAAGTAAATCTGTGCAGTGAAATGTGTGTCAGCATGAAAACAAAGCATTTCTTTGACAAACATGAAAATATTCCAAATTATAATCCATCTGTTTATCAGATCAGAATGAGAATACTCAAATCCACTGAAAATTCATACATGTATTGAAGGGGGTTTTTAAACGCATGTCTTAACAAGTCTTCCCTTGTAAAAAAAAAAAAAAGAAAAACCCATATGGTACAAACATGGTAATCTGAGGAAACATGTTGAAATTAATTTACCATCAAATTACCAAGGGTGTACCATGGGTGCCATGAAACTTTTTGACAATCAATGCCCCAAATTTATGAAGGTTTATTTCAAACCACCTTCTATACCATGGTTTAAACTTCTTCTGTGGACTAAAATATGCGTAAGTGAGCCTAGTCAGTATCCAACAGAAGTGAGTACACCCTTTACAAATTTCAAATATAAATTCTTACATAAATGTATTACAACTATGACAGAGAAGAACGAAATTCTGTGATTGGTGTATTGACAAGAATGATCTCTTCCATAACAATAATGTAACAGCTGAAGGATTTTGTTTAAATTTGTGGCAACAAAAGCTAAGCACACCCTTAAGGGTGTACTCACTTTTGTTGGATACTGTATATATATATAAGCGCATTACTGTTCGCCAACTGGACAAAAAGACATGCAAGTGTAACCCTTGCAGAGGTTTAAAACCATACATGTACTTCAAAATTCAAACCATGGTTTACATTAGTACAAACATTTTTTTTTAATTCATGCCAGTGAGGTGGCAATAACATACTTTAGGAGTAGGAGTTGGTCTGGCAGCAACATCCGCGGTTAGCTCTGTCTTTTGCCTTTAAACTGACTCTGATCGGACCAAGGCTCGAAAATGAGTCAAGTCTTTCGGATGGTCACATTAAAAGTCGGTTCCAAACTTAAAATAATTATATCTGACTGACAACAATCCAAGTGTACAACTGCAAATATGCATGTACTAGTATGAATTATTCATGCAGTATAAGTTTTTCCTGTATATTTTCAAGGATTCAAATAAATTAAAGAAATACCTCAAATAACTTTGATGACAAAACAAAACATTCTATTGTGGCTTTCTAGCTTAGTTTCCGACAGAACAAGATGAAAGATCTTCATTGCTGATATTTGCACACACAATCACCTACATGTCACAGAGAAGAGATAAAATATAAATGTTCTTCTGGTGAAATATATTATTCAACTCTTTCATCCTCTTCATCCTTTTATTTTTTCTTCTTCCTCGTCCTATTCCTGAATGCATTATCGTTTCATCCATAACCAAGATCAAGTCAAATGCCAACTGGAAGTGATGTGGTATAATCACTCAATTACATGTGTATCATGCCACATCACCTGGGACTAAAATAGAGCCAGAGATCCCCTCTGCTACAAATCAGAAGAAAACAAAGTTGGACTCTTATAGTGCTCTGGCAAAACCAAAAAATGTCCATATAATCACAAGTCCTGATGAAGTTTGTTCACCCTGGGCTGAGGCAGTACAAAGACAGTTCATCTGAAGACCCACTGATCGTCTTCTGAAGACGACACAGGTCATCTGGGTTGACCTTTCTGAGGTCATCCATGTCTTGCATCAGCTCTTGTCGACCCCTGGCCCTGCTGACCTCCACGGCATCAAATCTCTGATCTTCTGCCAAGCGCTCTTATTCATTTTCTCCATTTCACTGATGGTGTCTGTGAACAAATAACAACAATACAAAAAATTTCTTTATTCAACAGTTTAAAAGATTCTGGCAAAGGGTAAAGTAAGAGTTACATGTAGAGTAGCGCAATATTTTTTTTTTCCAGCTGATGAATAGAAAGAATAATCAAAACTACATTAATCATTTACTGTACAATTTATTGATTCTAGGAATGAGCAACAAAGGTAAGAATTAATTGAGCTTAATCATCCAATAATCTGAGTTTTGTTCTTTTAAATTTATGTTTTTATCCTTCCTGAATCTATATTACTTAAAAAAAAAAAAAAAAAAAAAAAAAAACTTTTTCTAAAAATTCATGACATCACAATGTCCTCAGGGACATACTTCTATTCCCTTATTACTGAGGCATTTGCTTTATTGTCTTTGCCTCCTATTTGGTTTACATGTGATTCCTTTCTCATTCATGTTGGAAGAATTTGACTTTCTGTTCTGTGTTCACTATCATCAATGGTAAACAAAATTTTCAGTATAATTTGACTTTCTGTTCTGTGTTCACTATCATCAATGGTAAACAAAATTTTCAGTATAATGTATTATTTACTCTCTGCCTGAATATATACATGTGTAGTTGGTTTAAAGGGAAGGAAAATGATAGAAATCAGTGACGGATCTGATAAAGAACGACACATCAATTTTAAAGTCGTAATCCATGAAACACCTACAAAATGTATTTGTAACTCTGTAAAAGCTTTTAAATTTAAAAAAAAAAAACAGTAAAATCTATGGTGCATGAAAAATTAAATATTTTCTTTAAACAATACAGAAATTTATAATTTTCTCCATTTTCTTAATACAAAGCTAATTGGAAAAGACCTCAGGGACCTGTTTCTGGAAACCAGTGCCAAGTTAGTCATATCTTTGTCCGCCAACTACAGAGATGACTCTGATCTTGCTAAACCGTTTCATGAAGAGCATGCTAGCCAAACATCTCGTGATGTCACTCGATACTATCGATGAGGAAATGTAACAACACACAGCCTTGATCACAATGATACATATATTTTGTAAAAGAATTTTATCAAAAATTAAAAACTGCAAATATTTGAGTGAATTGGAGAGTGCAAAGATTAGAAATAGTAGCTAGGGTTTAGAGATAAAGATATATTTCAAATTAGGCAGACTACATGAAAGAAAAACTAATGAAATTCAGTTTTTAGTAAGTTCATTATCATTTTGAACGTAAGATGGGTACCGGTACCCCCGAGACACTAAGTTTGCAAAATAAACACTTACATTCATGATCGTAAAAAAAGAGGCAATTAAAGTTTTATCCAGAGTCATGGCTTGACCAAAACATTGATATGCACAATTTTTGCAAATTACAAGCTAAAATATGTGTCTTAAAGGGTATTTCGTTTAAAAATCTATGATACAACTTATCTTTAAATAAATATGGGTCTGAGATCTACAGACTACTCCTTTGACTATGCCTTGCCTGACGTGGCAGAATTGTGTTCTTTTGTGAGATGTCACAATCATGCCGGGAGAAACCTCCTTACGAAACCTTATTTGCAGATCATTTCATATGAAATATATAAAATATAATAGTCATACATATTAAGCAAGGATGAATTACTGATTTCAGGAACCTGTAGAGAAGATAGATCTGAATCATGTTTAAATATATGTAGCTTCCATTTTGGCCAGCCATAATCTACCAAATTAATGACATGTGATGGCGCTGCATATCGACTAAAAAAGATATGACAGGGTCAGAGGTGTCATAAGTTCTTAGTCAGGATGTTGGCGTTGATCTTGGCAAACATGGCTTCATGAAACACGCGGCGGACAACTAGCCAACTAGCAGCGATCTTAGCCAAGAAGTTGACTTAAAGGCATTGGCTAACTTTGTGATTAGCTGATTTAAAAAAATTCTCAAACTAAGATGAAACATGTGTATGAGTACTTGTATGTGTACTCAAAAACCCTGAAACCAACCATAATTTGGAATGAAAAAAATGTAAGTTCGACGCAAACGGCGATTTTATTATCCTTCGTCTCACGAGACAATCACTAAGAGGACCACTTTGCTTGAATTTGAAAATGCCGTTATGTGCCTCCCGCAGCGTGATACGCCAATACACACAGTACGGTAAGGTGAGTTATGCGCGCATGCGCACTCCTTATGTCTATTCTCTGCAACCGACCCTCGTATATTTTTCAAACATTGGTTCACATTTTTGATATTTAAAAATACTTCCTGTGGATATTATATTTTGAAACTTTCAGACTGGTATTTTTACACTATAAACCTTATGTTTATCCCATTTTCAAGTAACAAAACAAGATTTTTTTAAATCATAACAATGTTAACCAATGTCTTTAAGACGGTTTCGAGAAACAAGCCCCAGAAAGATCTGCCACCAAGCTGCCAGTATGTCTTTGATTGAATTCAACTTCAAAAATTTTGAAAAATTACTTTTCAAACAGAATTTTGCTCGAACTTTCATAATTTCGATTTTCTCCTTCTATAAAATCAACTTACAGGTGATATCAGGGTTGACCTTCCCTATAAAGCCATTCTTACGTGTAAAACGATTATTGTTTTCTTACCTGTAGCCATGACCATCTTGCATATTTCTATTGAGGTACCTGTAGCTGATGAGTCTTTAAGCCGTGGATACTGTCGGCATAAAAGTGAAATAAGAGTATTAGACACTTATACATACATATCATTCATGGAGGCTTAGTTTTCCCACAGCTAAATTAGGTAGGTCTGTACTGTTTTGTTTTTGTTTTTTTTTTCTTATTCATTTTTTCCTGGAAGCAAATTACACTGTACATATAAACATATAAACATATGAAATATAAGAGAATGAGCTCCTATTTCTTGAACGTTGGAAGTAAACTACTGCAGAACCACCATGTATGACTCCATGTCATATCAAAGAGATTACCCCCATCAAAGCTCACTGTCAGGAAAAGTCAAGATTTTTGAAAGGGGCACAATTCAGAAGAAAAAAAAAATCTGATGAGGCCATAACAAACCGTCTTCAATGCAATAATATAAAAAAAATAAAACTATTATGGACATCATTTACAATGTAGTTCCAATAAACCGTGCTCTCCCCTTGGGACAATAAAAGCAGGAATTTGGGGCTATCATATAGGACCTTACATCATAGAATTGAGATTCTCATTAGAGCTCTGTAAAGTGAATTTTATCCTTAAAAATTGCACCTACATGTAATGCAACAAAATGTTTAATCCAAATATATTCCTCATTAAACTCACCTTTTCTCTGAAGAAGTCTATATGTATCTTGTTCAGAGAATCATACATCCTGTCACATTCAATCTCATTTATCTGTTATTAGATTGAATAATGTATGAAAACATGAAAAATGCATGATTATCAAACCAAAATATTATGCCCACAAATACCATACACATCAGAATTGTCAGTTAAAATCTTCTTCTTTTTTTCTGTCATTGTGTCTGTTTGCCTTCAGTATATCTACAAACTTTAAAATTTACATGTACCAACAAACTCACCAATACTCAATAGCACTCATCCTGTGTACTCGGTCAATGAATTGACCTCGTCCCGCAAATGTGACAAGTCTGTACCGAAACTACATAACATGCTTTTCTATTGGTTACTCGACGACATGCTGTCAAACTGCGAGTCTGATAAGCATCAGTTTTCTTCTTAAAATTCACCATTTTCAGTTCATTCATCAGATAAGAAGCAGAAAGGGGAAAATTGAGAGCCTCAGGAACATTGCTGGTTAGTAAATTCAAAACTTTTCTTCTCTTTTAAAGAAGATCTAAGTCAATGTATTTTGCGTTCGCATCGGCAATTGTTTCGCTATTCAAAACGCCATTTTGACCTACGGGTTACTCAATACTACAATAGCATGCTTGGTTGTGCACAGTGCACCCCTCGATTCAAAAGAAAAAATTCAAGGGCTTTCTCTTAAGTTTAGTGAAATGGCTTCTACCCTTAATAAACATTTTCTCGAACATCTACAACTTGAACAAGATCACATGTACAAGCCCCAATACCATACAGGGGAGCACTCCTTTGACTTGAGGCTGTGTAAATTTCTGCAGCAGTACTAGTAATCTTGCTTACAAACACAGACATTTCATTCATAATCGAGTTGAAGTTCATACATTCATATCAAAGCTATGCACTCAAAACTAGAGATAAAAATGAGAAAGATATACAGCATTCTTCTTCTTCCAGTAAAACTAAGTGCTGCTTCAAGCAAGGTGCTGAAGATAACGCACTGTCATGACCCCGGAGGGGGGGGGGGGGGGCACTCAACCGCAAAAGTTGTAGGTATGTGCCGTGGGCGAGACAAAAAACGGGGGCTTTGGAACGGGCTTATCAACTCCCATCTCCCTGGGCTTATTGTGAAAAGGAGGGTCTTCGGAACGGGCTTCGGAACTACAAATGTTTGTGAAAACGGGGGTCTTTGGAACGGTTCGCCTGCCTATGTATCCCTATGGAACGGGCATAAGTACATGCAGCTAGCCCGGCGGCACGGGCGCCCGGTGCGCTCACGCAGAGGGGATGGTCGGACAGTACAGTGCTAGCGCTCTGCGGGCCGCTTTTCACCAAAAATGCAGCTCATTGCAGCGGATCAATGCGGCCGGAACGGCGTAACGAAAAATATGCTAAGCTTTGGAACAGATTTCTTTCTTCTTTTTTCTCGATAAGACGAAAATGCTATGCTTTGGAACGGCTTTCTTTGTTCAGCTTCTCAATAAGATAAAAATGCTATGCTTTGGAACGGAAATTTGAGTGTAAAAATGGGTCTTCTCCGTGGCACATACCCACCACGCATCATATACTGAGTGCCCCCCCCCCCCCCCCCGGGGGTCATGAGTGTCATGACTGTAGTGTAGATTCTAGACGTGTGTGCATGTGGAGTTTCACACACGGTGTCCTAAGCATTACAGTGTTACTGATAAAATATGCATCAACTTCAGAATACTATTTTAAATGTAATATGAAATGAAATGAACCAATTTGAAATGCATCGCAATGCGTAGCAGCTAGCAGCCAGCCTGTGAGCAAGTTAGTCAGTGTTAGTCCTGCACATGTGTTTAAATATGCGGGACTACACGACGAAAAAAGGGTGCAAAATGGCTGTTGTTTCAAATCGAATTCACTAACCTCTGAGTTTTCACCCCTCCTAAACCCGTGTGCTACCCTTTCACGAATTGTGACCGCCAAATCTCTACCCCTTTTTGACGGATCTGCTGGCCATTCTTCCATCAAACGAAGAAATTTTCGGTATCGAGATGCAGCCATGATTACGATATCCGTGGTTGCCGTAATTGCAAGTTACGCAACACACAATGCACCTCGAGCCCCCCGGCCCCCCCCCCCCCCCCCCCGTACCTCCGCACTGCGGTTGTTGTTATTTTGGTTTATAGGTGCTTCTGAAAACAGAAAGCAGTGCCCAAATATTTTTCAAAGCAAAATAGTGTCTCTAATATATACACAAGATCGGTATGTTCTAAATGTGAAAAAAAGACATCCTTCAAGAGTGAATATTTAGTACGTCTTTCTTATTCTTCTTCTTCCTCTTTTTCTTCTTCTTCTAGCTTCTAACTTTCTTTCTTTCTTTCTTTCTTTCTTTCTTCCTTCCTTTCAAACAACGGTATAGGTCGCATTATTACTAGTATGTTAGGAATGACGTTTTTATTTTTTAAACATTATAAAACATCCGGGGTCTCTGCCTCTGACTTTCACACTAACGGCAACATGCTGGTATACATGCTGTGGGCGTATGCATGTAGGCCTATTATTATAAAAACCTACGAAATAAGATGTGTGATGATATATTTTCAGAGAAAAGGGAAATAATGAGTGCCCCCCCCCCCCCCCCGTATGATTTTGTTCTTCCGATTAAGGAGTGATTAGCTACAGCTAATAACCCCTTGGTCATTCTCGAAAGTGCAATTTTACCTGCTAATAATACTAAAAACAAAAATAATCTATTTGTCCGAGTTTTATCAACATCCAGTGATTTTTTTCCCCAAAAAATTTAATAAAACAATTATTCACCTTTTCTCCCCCTTATGGTAAGTACGTAACCCTGTTGTTTTTACCGTGATTTACAGTCGAGAGTGTTAATTAAAGAACAAAAATATCATTTATTTCAGGGAGAAACAAATTCAATTTCAAAACGCTACATGTATAAAAGGCAAGTGCACGATATGGCAGTAACATTTTAGTAATACAAAAATAACAGACAAAAACAAAACAAAAATGAAGCAAGACCTCTGTTCTTTTAGGACCCCTTTTAACTGGAAAACTAAAAGTTTACCGATTGTTGGTTATTTTCAGTATACCTTGAAGCAGCACTCTACCCGAAGAAGATAGTGGATATTATTATGCCCCCGATAAAAAAAACATTAAAAAGGGATTAATTCCTGGAAGATTTTCGGCCCATAACAAAAGATTAAAGATCAATATTGATCTTGTTTAGGTGACTGTTGAAATATAAGAGGTTCTTTGTTTGCTTGTGATTTGTTTTATTTTGTTTATAATTGTGATTTTCTCTCATTTTTTTTTTTTTTGGGGGGGGGGAGGGGGAGGTAAACATCGATAAGCATGACCCTACCACATCGTATAAGGTCCACACTGTAAAAAAAAACCCTGTATTTTTACAGTGAAAAAAATACAGATCGGACATGTAAAGTAAAAATACAACTGATCATGTGTGAATCTAAAATGGCTGTTGAAAAAATACAACAAATTTGTTATGAATATGATATACAGATTAAATCTGTATTTCTAAAGCAGTTCATGAGTAAACATACATAAAACTGTCATCAAACTACACACTGTGTGTAATTTTACACTTCAAGTTACTTGAAAATGGTAACTATACATATTGTTGTTAAACGATTTGAAGTGTAAAATTTACTGGCGTAGCTAGGATTTTTTTAGTAGGGAGGCAACAGAAACATTTTTGTTGGCACTTATACACACACCCTCACCCCCACTTACTCTCACACATCCGTATACACCCCCACACGCACCACACGGCACTCGCGTGCGCACACACACAATCTAACCCTAACGAGCTGACTCAGCCGAAAGGCTGCATGATAATATGCTTTCAGCGAGTGAAGCGAGCAAGAAAATTTTGAAATCTTCACTTTATGTCTTTCTACCCCATTTCGGTATTACTTTTTTTTTTTTTTTTTTTTGCCGGCTGAAAGTGATACTTGAGCTTTATTTATTTATTTTTTTTTTGTGGGTAGGGCACCTTGAAGCACACAAAACACGTGCCCCTGGGCTCCCACAGCGTGTTGTTTAATGACAACGAACGCTGTAATTTTACAGCAAAAAGATCCTGTAAACTTAATGTAAGATTTTTTCCCCACGTTTCTTTCTTCTTTTTTTTTTTTTTTGGGGGGGGGGGGTAAGCGATTTTCCAAAGCAGGCTAATCATGTGACCCTTGTCTCTTTTTTTTATACTGATGAATGATGGGTATTGGATGCCTATATCATTTTCATTTTACTGTTAAAAGGAAGATAATTATTACTCTTCAATATTCATATCGGCCCTCATGGATATTCATGATAGACCATAAACAATCAAAATTTGCGAAAATAGATAGATATCATTTGATATTTTTCATTTATGCAATGGTAACATTTAAACCTCAGTGCCAAATGTATTTGCATTAATAATGTAATATATATAATTCGAACATGCAATTATGAGCAGGCATTTTGAAATTTGAATTAGAAAGTTGCAATCTGTAACCGTTTTTTTTAGCAAGAAATGCAATATAGTCCCTATGACACAGTAAATACCACGAATCAGTAGTTAGGTATAGGATGTAGGATTATAGGAGTAAGGTTAGAGTAGGAATTGAATAGATTAGAATTAAATTATGATAGTTAACTCTATGAGAGTTGTGATTGCAATTCCGGCGACATGCCAGTTATATTTTTTGAAACTGTAGGCCTAGTGTGAAAAAATGGGAACTTGTAATTTCACAGACAGAGTATGTATTTACATTTTTCACTGTATTTTTACATTATGCTGGTGTAATTCTAATTAACATACATTTTGTAACTAAAAATACAAGCAGTGCTTGTAAAAGAAAATAGCAACCAACCTGTATTTTTACATCAAATTTATGGCGACTCTGCTGACATCAGATTTGCTGTAAAATTACAGATATTTTTTTTACAGTGCATGGTCTAACCAACCACATCTCTGGCTCACAAGGCATGATGATGAATTATGGGGGGGGGGGGGGGGAGGGGGGGCGGGGTACGTTCTTTTGTGCACGCCTCCGCAGTTTTATTGAATGCACTTCCAAATTCTGTGAGAAATCTTAATGATTTAGATAAGTTATAGGCGTCTCTTAAAACACTTTATTCATGAACTCAGTGTCCAATGCTACACATGTACTTTCTTGCTTCCTATAGATTTTCGAATTTGTATTTTCTTACTTGTACCGTAGTTTCTTTGTTTTTCATTTTGAGCGCATAGGGACATGCTATTTAATTATGCAATGTGTTATTTATGCGCTATAAAAGAGCCGAGTATTAATTATTTTATGTCGGGCCTTGATGTCGATGATTTCTTGCGATTGTTTTGCGATTGATTTATAAAAGTGAATACAAATCTCTTCTGCCTTTTTATACTGTACGAGACATTACATACACTTTACACAGCCCGTTTCAACTATGATCAGAAGCAATAAAATGCCTATGAAAAGATGATAGTGCTTTAAAAATAGATGAAAATAATTTTCTTTAAAAAATATATGCAGCTGGAGTGCTTGCATGTAAATTATACAGAAAGGTATAAGACTTTAGTGTTTATGAGTGTTATTACGTTACATGTACTAGTAGTTTGGGGATCAAAATACGATAGGCCTACAAGATCCCCAGTACGGCACTTAGATGCCCTTGAGTAAGGCATTTTATCTACATTGCTCTTTTATTGTACATCAAATAAATGAAGTGCTGTGGGCATATTGATGCCAAGGTGTGCATGACTTGTGTGTGTTTTAAAAAAACATAATAATAATAAAAAATAAATTAAATAAACCAACATCTTGGGGCCGTATACACAGGTATTTAGGCCTGCATCGGCGGAAACGTTGGAGTGGGGGGGGGGGGGGGGGGGGGGGACACATCTCTGAAATTGTCTCACAAGAGAAGGAAAACAAGAGTCCTCTGCTAGGTTCAGAGGATTTTTTTTTTCAAAGGCTACAACAATTTAGGCCTGCATCGGCGGAAACGTTGGAGTGGGGGGGGGGGGGGGAACACATCTCTGAAATTGTCTCACAAGAGAAGGAAAACAAGAGTCCTCGGCTAGGTTCGGAGGATTTTTTTTTCCAAAGGCTACAACAATCGTGGGGATTTCAGCCCAAGATTGCAAAGCATAAGTACTTACAAAATCCTGATAATTATGATGACGGATGACGGACCTGATTCACTCCGAAATGTTCTCACCGCCAGTGAAAATAAAGTCAAAATATGGGTTGGAGGTGTGTGTGTTTTTGTTTGTTTGTTTGGTTGTTTGTTTGTTAGTTTTTTGTTGTTGTTTTTGTTTTGTTTTGTGTTCTGTGTTTTGTTGTTGTTTTTTTGTTTGTTTGTTTGTTCGTTTGTTGGGTGGGGGTTGTCTGCCAATCGGTACTCGCTCATCTGCTTGTGTTCTTCTATTTATCATTTATGTAGCGCGCATGGCATGGAGAAAATCTCATGTATAGGTATTTATTTATGTGGTATCTGCAGGTATCTGTGTATGTCACGTCACACTAATCTGCACCCGTTTGAAAGAAATTTCGAGACATTGGGTTGGGTTTGCCTAACCATCAAATTGAAATTCCTCCTTTATCATGGATTTCATGGCATTCAAATCCCAAGCCTATGGGACATCGGCTCTTTTATAGTTCGGACGAAAACTGTCAGCAGACAAGTTTGGTCTTATTTGTTTAAATACTTAATGATTACAAGTGATTATGATAATAGACTCATATACCTGTATGATATTATGATAATAATATCAATAATTAATAATAATGATAATAATGATAATAATAATGGATATTTGTAAAGCGCACGTAATGCAAACAAGGTGCTCAAGACGCTCCCAATATTACCCCGGCTCATCAGCGAGGCAACCAATTTCAGTGCTCACAGCATTCAAGGAATTCCTTCCTGTCGGTATCCATTTACACCTATTCTTTGTTAGAAAAGACAACGTCTGCAATCCTTCACGTAGATACCCTTGCGCCGTTCCTACTTGTGATAATAGACTACATCATCAGATAAGGACTTGACAATTAAAGGAGCACCTCATAATTATGATGCGGATTATCTGGCCATCACAGCTAACATCTGTATTTTGAAAAAGCGATGCTCAGCAGCTCAAGAGCTGCTGTCTCCTCGATCTCTTGAGCATGTTATGTATGAATGGTAAAACTGGGCTGCATTTTACGAAATCGTCATTCATGGACATCCCTTTGAAATGCGTGATAATTCTACAACACACGTTTCAATGGGATGTCCAAGAAGTTAGACCGTATTACGGACGGTTTCGAGAAACGGCCCCCAGGTCTCGATCTTTTCCAAATAAAACGGAGTACGTAACTTTGAATCAAGTTGGGAATCAACAACATAATGGATGATCTACACACATGACAGAAGGCACCCAACTAGTTGAAGGCTTGGAGTATCTTGGTTCCTTCATAACAATGGAGTGTCTTTAAAAGTGAGGGGCACCAGCGAAAAGGGGCACTTTTGGGGTAAAGGGGAACTTACAAAGGGTGAACACAGGAAGGAAAATTACTTCTTTGCGGCTTTATAGTTTGTCCTAACAGCCTATTTAACACAGTTTAAGGAGCATTTTCCCATATTGTTTCTTTCTTTATAATTTTTTATAACTGCTTTATACTGATCTGATTACTCATTTTCGAGCCAGAGAAGCGAGCGAGCGAAATTGCTAAGTATCTTTTGCTGAAAGCTCCGGTATTCGCACTATGTACAGAAACTTAATAAAAGTGACAGCAAATTCATTTTAGGGTTCTTTATTACATGTATCATTGTTAGTTTCATCCATTAACTCTGTCGTTTTCCTTAGTATTGGCCAGGCTAAAAAGTTAAATTGAATGAGGATTTAAGCACAATATCATTATGAGTAGGAGAATGAATATGAATTTGTGGTTACAACATACCTGGTGTGCTTTTCGTGAGATATAAAGAGTAAGTGCGAGAGCGTAGCGAACGAGCTTTGGAAAGAAAAAAGCAGAAAAAAAAAATATCCTAATTGTTTAGGTTTAGGGGCACCTTTTCTTATCATGCCCCGCTGCTCCTGTCTGATTCTTTGGAGCTCTAGGTAAATGGCTCTTTTGAGGACTTTAGGAGTTTACCAGAGGTGAAGAGGGAAATTTAAAAGAAGGTGAATGACACAAGAGAGAGAAGAGGCGCCAATCAAACTTTAAAAATGGGCATGTATCATAATCTGGAGGGGCACTTACCAGAATAACTGCACTATTTGAAACGAAGAGGGGCACTTATCATAATCAAAACTCATCAGACATGTCAGATGTGAAAAGAAACATTTTGTCAGATTCGGAGTGTATATCTATCCTGAGGAGAAATGGCACTTGCTAGAAAAGAAAAGGGATCCTCACCAAAAACAGAAGGGGCCTTATTTTACTTATCGCACATTAACAGAGGGAGCTGAAGAAATGGAACATACCAGAAATGAAATAGATCCATCGCATGGTATGACTAGGCTACGTCACTTTCTGCATAATTGTTATTCTATCCCTGTTTGCCCCATAAACTTACATTTGAGCCTGACATGCTGGTAGGCTATTAATATTAACTCAAGTAACTGTACCATCAGTCCAATCCACTAATAAATAAGGATGGCGAAATACTGCAATGCAGGGGTATTAAAGTGTCATGTCCTAAAACATACTTGGAGAGCTGCTTCCACTGCATGTAGCTGTTTTTATAATCAAGCACTTGAAAGCCGACCGACGGTATAGAAACTGACATTTGTTGGAGTATAATGTAACTCATTTAAGATTATTGAAGGATATTATTAGACGCATGCCTGGTATGTAAAAAGTAAAACCATACTTTAAACCTCGCATGCTCGTGTGAATCTTTCATTTCTTTAGACTGGTCATCTTTGCACCTCGATGGTGCACATTGCCTGGGTTTACAAATGGTGCTCTACTCGACGGCATTTACTGATGATCATCATGGTGGTGGTTTCAAGCAGAATAAGGATATTTTCCATACCCAGCCTGCCAGCGCAAATATGAAATTTCCTCGAAATATCCTTGACATGTTTTAGATCGCTATGATTTTGTCAGTTCAATCATTTCGCAAATTATGAAGTTGCTATGCAACCAGTGGGGCACTGATGAAGAGTAACGATTCGGTACATATTCTTTAGACATTAATCGTGTTTATCCTTAGTGCAGCGTCGTGATACAACATTACAACTTTCGTGAGCGACACACTTGATTTGTCTAGAAGTGGACATCAGTATTTTTCTTTTTTTTCCAAACCAAGTAGATGCGGCTGGCCTTTCATCTCTTTCATATTGGAGTATGAATTATTTCTTCTTACATGGTAGAGGTAAGTTTTGTAAGAAAATTACTTCAAATATAGGAAATTTATGATTCCATATTATACATGTTATAAGCGTGTATACAAGGATATTCCCCAACTAGATAAGTTATACTGAAACTCAGAAACGATATTTTGAAAACAGAAGGTAGCCCCCCCCCCCCCCTTCCCGTTAGAATTTTTTAACTATCCACCCATGTGGATAGAATCTAAAATATATTTGGTAAAATTGTGCCATGAGGGTAATTATGTGTCCAACCAACTTTGGGCATTTCTTTGAGCATTTCTTTCTATCCAATTTGACGGAAATTTTGCTCATTCTAAAGTAATTACTGCTTATTTTTACCCTAAGTCGTCAATATGCTTCCCGCATTGGGTAGAAATATTGCCCAAAGTTGGTTGGACATATAATGGAGCTGGTTAAATTTTAGTCAATATTGTTTACAGTGCAGGTGTATATTTGATATGGAAGAGGTAATATGCGACCTTTCAGCTTTCCATGCTCAGAATGTATTGATCAGGGTGTCAATTTTATAAAACCATTTGGGTATTTTTTGCTGAATCTATCAACGAAATTCAGTTTGAATTTGGGTTTCCTATCTTAACGATCTACACTATTCCTCAGGACTACAGGCTAATGAATAATTAACTGGAACTTGATATGCGTTTCCGGTCTCTTTTTCTTCTTCATGTGCCAGGACTATCATGACTATAGGCTATATGACAACTGACACTTTCTTTTCGTGTTTATAATAGATAATTGAAGAGAGATGCTGACGAAGAAGCGCCGCATGTCTAATCTTGGTCTACCTCTTAACAAGGGCGACGAGGAGATAGAATTCCTCAATGCCGTCAGCCACGGCAACCTGGCCTACGTGAAGTCGAGGTTGGGTGGCGATGTCGATAAGGACAAAGTCCAGATAATGCTTCATCTGAAGGACAGCAAAGACCGCACCCCCCTCGAGATAGCGACGGAGAACGAACACTTCGATATCGTTCTTTTCATCATCGAAGAACATGGTCGGTACCTTGGTCTAAATGAGATTCATGAAAGCCTCATGCTGGCCATCTCTAAAGGATATCTCAACATTACGCAGGTAAAAAAAACAACGAATTTTGCTTTATTCAACAAAAATTAGCGTCCTAAACTTTTTATTTTCATTTAGTGATAATTTTTTAACCTTTTAGATTCATACATTTCTTTGCAAATAATAATGTTGACAAAACTCATAGTACCCTAGAAAACTCTCTGATATGATCTTCTAAAATCACATCAATGAAAATGTGAAAGTAAACATAATACATCTAGATGGATCATGTCCTTTGTGAGATAAATCAAAATGAGAGCTATATAGTTGTAGAGAGGTTGACTAAAATAGATGCTTAATGCCACGAGTCAACATTTCAGACATGTCAGAGGGGAGGACTATACCTGTAAGTCAGACAACGGCGTAAATCCACTTTAAGGAGTGGGGGAATAATCGACTTTTTTGGCGATTTTATTTTTCTGTCAAACTCACACTTAATTATAAACACAACCCTCACCCACCCACCCACCCACCCGCACAGACCCCCTTACAAACATTATACTTTTATTTTGCGAGCGAGCCAAAAATAACCACTTTTCTGGTTTTTAATTGCATTTTAAAATAGAAATTCCAAAATATGATTTGAAATATCATTTCTTCCTTAAAAAGTGGGGAGATATTTGTACACGCATCCCCCTAGAAAGAGTGGGGGATGTCCCCCCCCCCCCCCCCCCCCCCCCCCGCCGAGATTTACGCCAATGAAGTCAAGGAGGAGGCATATTAGGCCTGTATTCGGGCACCATAGAGCTATAACCATTCGAAGTATGAAAAATTATATTATAGATGATTTCAATTCAAATTCATCTCTAGTTGATTGGTCCAGTTTAATGGAATGTAAAGAAGTGAATGAGGCATGGTCAAAGTTCAAACATATTTTTTTTGGTCAATAGTTAATAAGTGTGCACCTCTAAAACAAGTAAGAATCAAGCAAAAAAACGAAATGTGGATGAACAGTGAAATTATTGCATTAATAAGGGAGAGAAATATGGCTTACAAAAAATGAAAAAGGATATTGGTAATTTGGAACTCGAATAAAAGTATAAACAATTACGAAATTTGGTACAAAGGAAGGTGAAAAAAGCAAAGGCTGAATATTTTCACGATCTAATTAAAGAAAATAAACATGATTCAAAGAAGTTATGGAGAAATCTGAAGGGTCTAGGTCTAAAAAACAAAAGGAAAAACGTTCAAGAAAGTGTCATTAATGTGGAGGGTGAGCTATGTCATGATAATTTAAAGATAGCAAACGAGTTCAATAAATATTTTACAACGGTGGCAGATGAGCTAGCATGTAATTTACCAGTTATGAGTACAAACGAATATGATGCCGGCAGTGATAGATTTCAAAAGTTTTATGATCAAAAAGGTATCTCAAAGGATATTTTTCATTTTTCTCCTGTTCCAGAAAAGTTCGTTTTTTATGAGTTAAATAAGTTGAAAATCGAAAAATACCGGTCTTGATATGGTACCCAGGGCCGTACGCAGAAATTTTGTCCGGGGGGGGGGGGGGGGGCAAGACGCGTAAAAATTTTCGAATAAGCTTGAAAGCAAGGGAGCAAAGCGACCGAGCTGGTCACGAGGGCGCTTTTGCATTTTTAAAATTTAAATTGAGGGATTTGATGCACATTTTTCGTGGATTTTGTGAAAATTTTCAATAAAAAAATGTAAGTTTTCAAAATTTCGGGGGGCAACTACCCCCCCCCCCCCCGCTGCGTACGGCCGTGATGGTACCTGCCAGATTTTTAAAGGATGGAGCGAAAATTTGTTTGAACCTTTAACTTATATTATCAACCTATCCATTATGTCTTCTACCTTCCCTGAAGAAATGAAAATTGCAAAAGTTACACCACTTCATAAAAAGAATGACAAAACTCATGTTGACAATTACAGACCTATAAGTGTTTTAAGTGTAGTTTCGAAAATTTTGGAAAAATCTGTGTATGCTCAAATAGAAAAATACTTTCAAGAAAAAAAAGTTAATATATAAATTTCAATCTGGCTTTCAGAATGGATATTCTACTGAAACATGTTTGATTCATTTGTTGGATTTTGTTAGGAATGAAGTTTCTAAAGGACGTTTTGTTGGAATGGTTCTTCTTGACTTACAAAAAGCATTTGTTACTGTTAATCACAGAATACTTTTGAAGAAATTAAAAGTAATGGGCTCAGATTCAGCATGCATAAAATGGTTTAGTTCTTATTTGACTGATCGTCATCAAGTGGTCTCAGTGCAAAATGTAGCATCAGATTCAATGCTTATTAAGTGTGGAGTTCCACAGGGGAGTATATTAGGCCAATTCTCTTCATGTGCTATATCAGTGATATGTTATTTGTGTTAAGAATACTAAATTGCTTTTATATGCTGATGATAGTGTATATCTATACTCTGATACGAATCCTAAATTGATTGGGGGAAAACTCAGTGTAGATTGTCGAATTGTGTTAAATGGATGTCAGATAATAGGCTTAGATTGCATGTAGGGAAAACAGAGAGTATTTTATTTTCTTCGAAGGGAAAGTTGAAATATACAGGTGACTTCAATGTTACTTATAACCATCAGGTGATTAAGAGGCAGGGACGAGTCAAGTATTTAGGGTTGCATTTAAGAAGTGATCTTTCCTGGACCGGTTTGATAGACTATATTGTCAAAAAAAGCTAATGCTCGTCTGAAATTTTTGTATCGATATCAAAACTGTATGAACATGAAGTCACGACGTATCTTATGTTTCGCCTTAATACAATGTTTATTTGATAATGCGAATGCTGCATGGTACAACAGTCTAGGCAAGACAGATCAGAAAAAGTTAAGAATAATTCAAAATAAGATTGTAAGATTTATTAATTGCTTACCCCCCCCCCCCCCCCCGTTGGGAATATTGAACTTGAAAAAGCGGGTATTCTCCGTATAGATCAGAGGTCGAAACAACTTGTACTACACCATGTACATAAAATATCCTACTCAGATGTAGATCATTATATTACTAACAATTTCATTCGTTCATCTAGTGTCCATGGGCATGATGCAAGAAACAGTCTGTTTAGTTTTTGTAGTACCAAAACGAAAGGGACAGATTGGAAACCCCTTTTATTTCATGCTATACAATTTTGGAATGCCCTCCTAAACATGTCAAAAAAGTACTTTAAAAAATCACATTTTAAAAGATTACTAAAACAACATCTGAATAATGAGTCCCTCCTATAATGTTAACTATTCTCTTTAGTGTAAATAGTTTCTCTCGTTCGTTACATAAGTTGTGGTCTGACATTTTGTGCATCTTTATCTTCTTTATGTTTTATCAGTTATTCTGCTCATAGTTTTATGTTTTCTGTATTGATAATGTTTAAAGTAGTCATAGTGGTAGTTATGTCTCTCTGATTTTTGTTTACTTCACATCAGTTCAGTCCATAGGACCCCATTGGAAATAAGCCAATTTCGGCTTTCATGGGCTGTCCTGTCAGGGTATTTGTTGTCTTATTTCATTCCTAAGTTGTATTCTATGTGTTATACCTGACGAATAAAATCAATCAATCAGATGAAGGGGCTCATAACCTTTGTTCATGATACCTTTACAATTCTGTCACTTCTAGGATTTTGTGCTAGAATAATGACAAGCAAAACAAAACAAAACAAACCACTATAAAAGTTTCACACTCTATAAAAAAAAAGTATGTATGTAAGCATGGAAATCATAGAAAATATTGTCCTACTTTAAACTGTCACTTGCATGTCTTTCAGGTTTTATTGGAGCATCCTTGTTACGATGAGAAGAAGAACAGAGCGATGCAAACCTTAGGTCGCCATGAGAACTTCTACGACCGCAACTATCATTCCAAGTTCGATCGCGACGTCACCCCGATCATGCTGGCAGCTATGTATAACGAGGTCGATATCATTCGACTTCTACTTGATCGAGGTATTGACATTGACTTTGAAAGTGAGATCGAGGGTGAAAGTGAAAACTAATACTGAAGATGAAAATTGTTAATTCAAACCTTAAAGAAAAAAATGCGTCAGTCGAAATTGTAAATGAATATCATTTGATCCTATAAAATTGCAATTGAAATTAGCTGCCTATTGTGTTGTTTTTCGCTTACATGAATTATTCTCTTTCATTCTAAAGGTGTTTCGTTTTACCTTATTTCCCCATTACTAGTGGCGTGTTCCGCATATAGGCCTGGGCCTGTGTACGCCAACCTGGTTCAAGTCAGCCAAAGATTTATGAAAATTATCCAGGAAAAACATATTGGCCTACGTGACACAGATATGGGAGCACTTCTTTCGCGAGTGCGCAACTAATTTAACCAGTTCGATGCCCCTATACTGATATTACAGGGGCCACCCTGTTGCAGTAGCCAGTGAGTTAACCATTTGCTGGTACTACGGGATGAACGATTTGTGGCAAGGCGGTGTTTGTTTGTAGTGTGTTGTTGTTGTTTTGTTGTTGTTTTTCTTCTTTTGATTTAGTTGGGGTTTTCTACGGGGAGGTCTTTTTAATGAATACATTATATGTTAATAAATTGAGGTACCTTTCTGATCTTGGAACAGGTGACGATGTAGTCAAACCACACCATCCTCACTGTGCGTGTACAACTTGTTTGAACCGGAAGGAGTTCGACCCTCTCATGCACTCCCTGTCCATCATCAATGCATACAAGGCATTGTGCAGTGAAGCGTACATCTCACTGACCAGCGAAGACCCCATCCTGACGGCTTTCCTCTTGAGCAAAGAGTTGTACGACCTCTGCCGGACAGAGAAAGAGTTTAAGGTCAGAATTTCGAGGTTGATTAGCTTAAACTGTTAAACTGCGTTATGGTCAGCAACAACCGAAAAATGTACAAAATCAGATATTACTGGGTATATGAAAAAGGCAAGTTCAAAAATTCGAAAGTCAAAGTCGCTGAGACGTACAATGCAGCTGAGACGTATTTTGAAAATGTCAGAATAATGGGTTCTCTCTAGGGCCCACTATAGTTATAATGGGAGGGGGTAGAATTAGGGACCGGTTCCCTTATCATTCATTTCTTTCTTCAATATCATACCAACAGACGCTGACATGGGCTACTTGATCTGGAAGGAGATGCTTAATCATGTTAATGGAGAAGAAAAATGTTACATAAAAATTTGCCCTTTATACCAATTCACCCCCTTGGCATGCTTTTCACAAACATCAAAACAAACAAAATACTGCCTTCTGAACACAAAATTCTCCTCTTCATGCTTTGTTCATGTTTTACATTTCAGAATCTCTAGCCATATACCTTTATACAAGGAGTTTTTACTCTCTTGAAAAAAAGAGTGAACGCATTCACTCTGTTAAGGGTGAATTTAAGAAGAGAATGAATTTAGAGTGAATTAAGAGTAACAATTGTGATATTCACTGTTTTAGGGGTGACCTCAGTGATCACTCAATGATTTTTTTTAAACTGAGAGTCAGGTTCCTTGACCTCTCCCACTTTTGAAGCAACCTAATTTAAAATTAAAAAAAAAAAAATTGTACCATCGCAATCCTTTATACACGCAAGTTATCAGATCTGTGCCGTTGCATAAAACTTGCTTTTATATAAACCTTGCCAAATCAATGGTAACTTTCATCGAATACTGGATTTTGATTGGCTGTTGAGCAACGTTATCATGGTAGTTACCATTGATGGAAAAGTTACTATAATAGCAAGTTTTTATGCAACGGCACCCTGGTATATAGGATAGCATAATGATAGGGTTAATTACAGGATATCGTGTTGACTGCCAGCACAAAAACTTAGACATGATTGTTGTCCTTGATCATTCTGATATAACTTTACAGTCTAGTATATCAATTTCCAATACCATGAGAACATTATTGTTCATCAAAGTAGGAGACGAGAAATCCTAGTGGGTGTACATACATTCGCAATCAAATTAATACACACTGTACATAATGTGACACTCTTTACCGTTGAAAAAATTGTTAAAGATGTGAACAGAATCGGGAATAAAAGAATTTCTGAATCGTGAAAGTCGGGTAAGGGTGGGGCACAGTCTAATATCAGAGCGACTGAACCTAAAGCATGAGTGCAGTGGGGTGGGTAGTGTCTTTCATGACATCACCTTTTCAACAATTTGCTTTGTGTAGTAGGATTCAATGTTTGGTAGATCGTTACTGATAATGCGTTGTGCTATGATCTTTCTAGCTTATTCTTTCCTTGTTTGGAGAGATTTCCATACATAAGACACTCAAAATAACAGGTTGGTATAACAAAAACAAAGTTTTCACATCGACATGAAAGCTTCTGATCAGTTTCCGTAAGAAATTCTTTCCTTGTTTGGAGAGATTTCCATACATAAGACACTCAAAATAACAGGTTGGTATAACAAAGACAACGTTTTCACATCGACATGAAAGCTTCTCAGTTTCCGTAAGAAAAAAAACATCCTTTGATTACCTTTCTTTGAAACTAAGTTCGAGTTTCCTTCCAGGACAATTATCATAATTATATGACAGTTGCAAGAAATCTATAGCTTTCTATATACCCGTTCAATTGTTTCATCATTTATCATGACCAGTCTGTCAGTTACTAGGAAAGAAAATCAAATACCGCATGTATACAGACCTATTGTGGCATGTGTTAGATTACACCGACGGGTGACCACACAAATCGTAAAACATTATCTTTCTGCTATAATGAAATTATTTTCAAAAATAATTGCAACCATCGCCTCTTGTGAGTCAGATGGGTAAATAATCTCTTAATTGAAAAAATGGGGACATTTTTGGTTGTGTAAACGACATGCCATTCTGGGTTTTTAAAAAAAATGGGGGGGGGGGGGCTGAAACTGTCAGTACATTTCTATGTCAGGGGTCCGTACACCCCGACCAACGTAGGATTCGATGTGAGACAATATTATTATAGGCATGCTAATAATCTGATGAGAGTGAAATCTTACTCAGCATGGTCAAGAAAACTTTATAAACTAAACGATATTATGATATCCCTCTCATTAACGCTTATATTGGTAAAATATTGGTAAAAAATGAGGAGGCGTTGTGGCTGATCGAGTGGATAGAGCATTGGTCTCGTAACCGGGAGTACCAAGTGGATGCACTAACGCCTTTTGATAAGGTATTAATCCTCATTACCAAGTCCTTCCAAGGGGACTTAAAGCCGTCGCGACCATTTAACTATTTAAAATATTTTCATCCTTCCTGATGGCATGAGCAAGTAATTTTCTTCTTCTTTTTTTTTTTCTTCAATT
Organism: Echinometra lucunter; assembly: GCA_029962745.1. NCBI lineage: Eukaryota > Metazoa > Echinodermata > Echinoidea > Camarodonta > Echinometridae > Echinometra > Echinometra lucunter. The sequence continues at coordinate 35,417,967 of CM057153.1, forward strand.
TCTAGAATGAGTACAAGGAGCTGATGAAGAAATGCAAGACATATGCATCCAACCTTCTTGATATGTGCCAGAATACCGAGGAGGTGAGAACAATCTTGAAACAGAAGGCGATCTCGGAAACCGAGGTCAACGAGAATAAGGCCTGTCACCACCCTCTAGGCAAGAAAGTTGACCATGAGAAAGAAGATGAACACGCCCTCCCGCGACTGGAGATGGCGATCAAATACCAACAGAAGCAGGTATTTCATAAGTTTGAGATATTGTATTATTTTTTTTGTTGATTTACCTTTATACTGTATTAAGCAATGCGGTTCATGACAGCTCTTTCTATGTCTTGGTCTGTCTTATTTTTCTCTGCGTTTTCTTTCTTATGTCTATCTTTATTTCTTTCTATCCCGAACTCTCTCTCTCTCTCTCTCTCTCTCTCTCTCTCCTCTTTCTCTTTCTTCATCTCTTTTTTTCTCTCTCTTCTCTCATGCTATATCTCCCTCTTATAGTTTGTAGCCTTTCCTCATTGACAGCGTTATCACTCAGTGACATTTCTATGCTTTTTCTCTTCTCCTTACAAACTCGCATACAAGCCTGCATATAGTTACATGCACTTTTTTTAATCAGTTGTCCTTTCCTTCTTCTTCTTTTTCCATTTTCAGTTCTGTTATTGCATTTATTTAGCTCTCTGATCATACCCCCTCTCTCATGTCTCTCTCCAATAGTTTGTAGCCCATCCTCATTGTCAGCATCACCTCTCCACCCTGTGGTATCAAGGTCTTCCTAGCATCAGAGAGATGAACGTCTGGAAGAGGATGGTCTTTTTAACCATCTTTGTTCCACTCATCCCCTGCGCGGTCTCTCTTTATCTCATCTGGCCCAAAGGAAAGGTAAGACATGTTTTCATTTTTTACATGTTCGTTTTTTCTACAAACAGAAGTTAAAGCGCATATTCTTGATCTGAAGGGCTGATGAAATATGCAGTATACAGAATGAAGCACTTAAGATAACTGAGAAGAGAAAAGAATGTTGCTGTTGTTTGAAATGTTGAAACCCTAAAAAATTAGGTTTAACCTAATTTTCTGAAATATAATTGTTATAAATAAGAACTAAACGTGGTTCACTTGTTTCGCCTTTTACGTACTGGCGTGAAAAATAATTCGGAATTTTCAAGACAAAAATACAGTTGTAAGTTATGTTAGATTATGTTTAATGAAACGGGATCGAAGTGGACGTTTTAGATGCCTTTAACAAAATTGATCTACACACCATATTGTCTAAGGGCGATTTATTTATTTATTCATTTATTCATTCATCTATTTATTCATTTACTTATCTATTTATTTATTTATTGATTGATTGATTCATTCATTCATTCATTCATTCATTCATTCATACATTTTTATTCATTTATTTATTCATTCATGTATTCACGTGTTTTAATTAGAGAAAAGTACTCTAGACATAAAGGATGCAGCAAAGAAAAGAAATAAAATCATCTCTCTCTATAGTTTGGAAACTTTATGAGGAGCCCCATCATCAAGTTCATCAACCAATCCGGGATGTACATGGTCTTTCTTCTCCTCATGTTCATGGAATCCGTGACGGCAGGGACGTTCCGAAAAAACAACTTAACCATCGAAACCATCCTCCTGTCGACGAACTCATGCCGACCTTTCATAGATCAGATCAGTGCCAACTATAACATCGAGGCAAGGATTAGGGAAAATGTCAGCATCATTGAGATGTTCCTTCTTATTTTCATCTTAGGTAACATATACCAAATACTTTTCAAATAGTTAATTCTAGAGTATAAATATGGGTATAGAGTTTTGCCCGAGAGAGCGACCGCTCCCGCACCAAATAGCGGTTTCATGTCTTTTTAATTTATGGCAATATAAAATCTTTAACGTAAATTTTGAATAATATGGTGTTCGGTGTTTTCTGTTTCTCGTCAAAATTATCTTGGATTCCATTACTTATACAGATGGATTTTCACCCCTTCCCTTTATCATTTCAATCAGGGTTGATTTGGCAGGAGGTGAAACAGATATGGCGAGAGGGTCTGCACACCTACGTGAGTTCAATCTGGAACTGGATAGATCTGGTTATGCTGAACCTCCTTTTGAGTGCTCTGGTAATCATCTGCATGTCGAGTACGTGGACGAAGGACGCTGAAAAGTTCTTCATGACCGAGGGCAACTGTAAAGCTCTCGTCCGAGGCGACAAGGAGGCACAGATGCAATTTTATTTGCTGTCCGGTGGTAAGGCACTTTTGAAGTATGTATATAATCTAGTTGTTATACAAGTGGCGTCGCAAGGATATTTTAAATGAGTGAGTAGGAAGGAGTGGTGTCACATAGCTACAGGTAATGCGGTACTTGGAGCTCGTTAATCTGTTGATCCGAAATAACAAAAAAATTATTGGGGATATCGCTGGCTTTTCCTCGGTAGTTAGAGTATGCAGGTCATTGATGTCTTCCAGTGACGATGATTTCCGCGATCAGAATCGGACGTGTTTGAAGGTGACAAGCATGGTGAAGGGTTTGACGTAAAAACCGTGTGAGTTACGACGAAGAAAGTTTCTTATCATGATTTTGTATTGAGATGTGTCGATTAGTTTTCATGATGTGAAGCAAAGCATCGTCCCACCTGCTCTCCATTATACCCGCCCAAATACTCCTCTGCCATGTCCACCCTCACCTGGAATGCCGTGGATGATCAAGAACTTCTATTTCTGCGGCAATATTGCTCTCGTGATATTTTCGTTGTCTCTACCTGACAGATCGGAAGGAGTGGTATAGCAGCGATCTGAATCTGATCGCGGAAGGCCTCTTCGCCATGGCCAATGTCCTCAGCTTCTCTCGCCTTTCCTTCATCCTTCCCGCCAGCGAGTTCCTTGGACCGCTTCAAATCTCTCTTGGTAGGATGATGGGGGACATCCTTCGTTTCGCTGCAATGTTCACTGTGGTCTTCGTAGCATTCTTCTGCGCCATGTGCAATCTGTACTGGTACTACCCCCAAGACAGCGCCTTTGGATCGTGAGTATAGTCTGCAGACAGTCATGATGAAATAAAGATCCTAATCAAAAGATAATCATTGATTGATAGCAGGCATGAGACCACTCATTCATGCATGTGGCCAGACATTAGTTGTCAGTCTTACTTTTAAACACTTGTCTTTATAAGCCTTTCATTAATTTTGACCAACCATCTCTACAGAATAGAAAACCAGAAGTACAGGTCCACCACATTTATCATACAGCATGGACCCGCATCATCACTAGTTCCGAAAGAAATGAACGCTTGCTCCAAAGCCAGAATTATTATCCACCACTGTAGCTTTGAAACATTCCAAACACTCTCGACTGCATAATTGCCTACGTTGTTGGACACAGTTCAAAAGGTACCTAACGCTCTCAGAGACAATTGTTTATCATGGTTTTAAGTATCTATGTTTTTGAGATTGTCAGATTTTCCTGCTTTTGCAAATATACTGCAGGCTTCTAAACGCTTTCAAGACGTTGATGTGGGCCTTGTTTGGTCTTGGCGATACGTCAGACATATCCTGCCCAGACACTGTTCCTTCTCCATGCGGTCACTCTTCCACCGAGGCGTTTGGGGTTCTGCTGTACAGCTCGTACATGGGCATCATGGTCATCGTCATGCTAAACATGCTCATTGCCATGATGTCGACTTCCTTTGACGAGATAAATGTGAGTTTCATATTGAATTCAATCCTCCCTCACCCCACTCTCCCACCCCCCCCCCCTTCTCTCTCTCTCTTGATTTCATTGTAAAACTTGCATATCATTGCTTCATTGCTTTACCATCATACCCGGATGATACTATCCATTTACATACATACATATTGATATTTATATAGGTAGCGCCTTCACTTTTTACTGATGTAATAAGCATGCTCAAAACGCTTTACAATAATAAATGAATTAGAATAATTATTTTGGGGGCTCTCGTGTATGTCTTGGAGACGGCATGATACGTAATCTCCCATGGAACTTAATATCATGATAATGCAATTTTTAATACAGTTATTCTCACTAACTGTTTTGGACTATGCATCACGTATATCAGAGTATATCATGCTTCCTTTCATCCTAAGATTGTTTTTTTTTTCTTTCTTTTTTTTTTTGTCAATTCATCTGTTCATAGCATCATTCTAGGAAGATATCGTTTAAATATGGCTCACAATAATGATCATGATGACATTGATATACCATTATTTTTTATCTGTTATATAGTTTTGTTTGTTTTCTGTTGTATTTTTGTTTATCATTGCACATCACAGAACGACGAGGATGTTGAATGGAAATTTTCTCGCTCCAAACTCTGGCTGTCTTATTTTGAGAGAGGGGCTACATTGCCCGTTCCTTTCAATCTCATACCCTCGCCAAAGTCTATCATTAACACTTTCATGTGGGCCAGCTCCAGACTTATTAAGAAGAACTCGAGTAAACGCATCGCAGCTCATCGAACCATTTCTCAGGTATAGTACAATTATTTTACCCATAGGCTACTTGAACTGGGTGGCCCATTAATCAAGCCTATGGGAACATGACGAATTCAGTAGTCAATGGGTTAAGGCTCGAAACTGTTCGGTACACTGAACACAGAAATTATGATTTTTTTTTTCTTTTCTTTCGTTTGTCTTTGGAATTTTCCATCGTTTTACCTTGATTGAAATTGGTGTTAATATAATTCTAAGTCTGACTCAGTTAGAGGATAAGAGTTGTAGTCATTATAAACAGTAGGCTGTTTTGAAATTTGTATTGTATACCGGGTACTCGTACACAGTGGCCTATTTGTCCATTCCTATCAGTCCATTCATACTCCCCCCCCCCCCAATCTTTGCCCAGGAAGAGTCGTTATTTCCCCCACAGACAGTATGCAACACGATGGTTAATTCCCGGGGGTAATTGCCTCGAGCATAGTCTGGTACACCAATGTACGATAAATTTCAAGTTCGACGAAATATTTTGGCATGAATAGTGACGGATTCACAACCATGTTCGTTTCACTGCCATCATCATCTCTCCACCACCACCACTATGTCGATTTTTGTAGGCCTACTAGTCAAATTCCCACTGTAAATCTCGGAACCAACAATGTTCATTACAATAACCATAGCCATAAACTTAAACCTATCATCGAACGGCAGTCTAACAGTGACGTTACACGTTTATACTTATCAAAATGGAAGCCAAAGACAAAATTTCGCCTGGGTCCTGGGAATATATTGGGGTCACCTTCTTTCCAGGATGTTTCTGATTTGATATCTCTTGTTGATCATGTTTGTAGAGTAATCTGCGGAAAGCACTGCGACGGAATATAACCAGTCACGAAGATCTTATGAAGAAGGTCGTCAAGAGATATCTCTTCCAGTTACAACGGTCGCAGGACACTGACGAAGTCGATGAAGGTAAACTAATGTCTTCTCCTGATAGTGGAGATTGATGCACAACAACTGGCAAGAAAATAGAAGAAATTCATTCAGTTGGTGATGTTGTTTTCAACATTTATTTATATAATTAACGTTGAAAATTACATTGCTTGAAAATTATTCTTATTTTGTGCATTTTGTTGATGATGATATCAGTTATGATGTAACTATGTCATATTTTGTTGAAAATACAAAAAGTAAATGGAATGAAATGAAAAACGATTAAGGCCTTGCCGACCTGGTAAACCAGTCGCTTTTATCCTCTTGCTGCTTTCGAATCTGTTTGAAGACCACGATGCACTGGTATTCACTTTCAATGAAAATTACTTTGACATATTCCTCGGAGCATCAACATAATACTTTCTGTTGTAGAAATGAAATTTACTAGATTTTAAAGTATGCCGGTGTGGAGTCTGTGGGCCATGATATTCTTTCTATACAAACGGCCTTTTTATTCCACCACTACTAGTATGCATCTGAAATTCTTGATATTGATCATGTTGATGCCAAGTAATGTTATGGCAGGGAGTGATTTTGTATCCGGTATTTCTGACATAGTTTTCATGTAGTATGTTTTTGTCTACCTTCGTTTGATTTTGACTGTAGGGGAACTGGAAGAAATAAAAAATGATATATCTAGCTTTAGATATGATGTCCTCGAAATGCTCGGCAACCTGTCGGCCAAGATGGATTCAAAGAAGCAGTTCTCTTTCCATAGCAACACCAACATCAGCAACGGACCGGATCAGAGAGAGGGCGGGGTCGGGAAGGAAAGGGCGACTGATGAAGAGAACTTGGAAAAATACGTTGATGTGGTAAATGAAAAGCTTCACGTCTTGTCGGAGATGATGACTACTATGCAAACTCAAATCTCTCAAATGACGAAGAAAGCCCGACCAGAATCGTAGCTACCGAAAGTAAATCATACATCTTCTGGTCTTTTGATGTTTTACCCGTATTTTTTAACTGTAACGTCATCACGGATCGTTGCCTATTATCCGAGACCCTAAAATACATGTTCATTGCTGTAATGAGGATGTCAGGATGATGATTATGATGTGGATTATGATTATGATGTTGATGTTGATGTCGATGTTGATGTTAATATTGTAACAACAATTATTTTATTGAAAACGTATTGTTGATTGCAAACTACTTTTGTGCTAGCATTGGAATTGGTGTCATGTTGAAATGATGAAATTATTTTTATTTTTGGCTTACGATTTAAAAAATAAAAATAATGCAAACATACATGGACATAAACAATGCATATGCATCCAGAACATAGTTATGAATTTGTTGAGACTGCAAAAAAAGCATTAGACGAAGGATCACGAATAGTGTATGTGTTCAACGTTATACATGTAAATAAACAAAATACATGATGTATGTACATGTGATTTCACAGCCTAGCTACAATAAATCCTGGTCGTGACTCCAGCACAATTACACCTACGCGGAGAGGAGTAAAACGTGGACTAATGTCTTGCTAAGAGACGAACCCTCGACCCTTTGAGAGTCAAGTACATTAACCACAGTACAATGGCACCCCCATGATATACATGTATACACTGTATTTATACTACCAAAAAGCAAGACAGATGATAGCAGTAATGTGCTTAGTGGTAGTATCGAGTTATTCGTAAAAGGGGAGATTCATATAGCAAAAAAGGACGATATTTTATCTTCACTGAGAAAGGCATAGAAAATATAAGGTATTTGCGTACACATTTTACTCTATATTCATATTCCCTTTCCTTCCTTTTTCATGTGATGATGAAAAGAAAATGATACAGTATTTTTCATAAATAGTTCATGCACACTGAATATTTGCACTTTAAAAAACAAGTTTATTCGTACAAACAATTTGGTTACGCTTCGATCCCCCCCCCCCCCCCCCCCCCCACCAAATGTGGTGCCGAAGGCGTTATTTTTTTCGGGTTGTCTGTCCGTCTGTCACGCTTTCTTCATCATTACCGTGTCTTGACTATTATGTTCATGACTTTAAAGGGACAAAGTGATCAGACTTTTGAGTAGTTAGGTCAAAGGTCGAAGGTCAAATAGGTCAACTACATTGTCGTTGTAGAGTTTTCGAATGTGTGTTCTACAATATCTATTCAAGGAACATCAAAGTGACAAACTTAACTGAATTCAAGTGGAGACATGTGGTCTCTTCATTTTGTTCTTAAGACATAGACTCCACGTGGTTAGTTGATATCATTCTTTAATCATCGATATTAGATGGCATGGCGGAATAATCACTTGCATGAGACTATATCCATTTTCCTTCTTTAAAAAATGAGGTGATTTTTTCCCTCCTTGCAATAATGTAAGACGTCCAGAAGTAAGCTAACCATTAATCGAATCAATGTGTGTTTTTCTTTGGTAAATTGAAGAGCATCATGCTAATCGACATGTTCGAGGTTACAATTACAAATAATTGACATTGTTCATACTGTATTTACAATATAATTTTCTTCAACATCTGCACTTCAGTCTTCTTCTTTCCTCTCTCCCTCTATCTCACCCTCTTTTCCCCTCTTTCCTTTTTCTCTCCTTCACTGTGCCCACCTTTCCTCTCTCTCTTTCTCTCTCCCTCTCCCTCTCTCTCTCTCTCTCTCTCCCCACTTTCCCTCTATTCTCATCTCTCGTGCTCTCATGCTGTCTTTCTCTTGACTATCCGTCTTGCTATTCACTCTCGCCACGCCCCCTACATGTCTCTCCCTTCTCCCTCTTATATTGTCCTTTTTTTTTTTAGTTCTCCTTATTTTTCTTGTAGTTTTATATATTCATATCTTTCTCGAAATTTAATTTTACTCTTGGGCTTCTTGTTTATTTGAGGGACATTGTTGGAGTATTTGGCAGTTATTTTGCTTGACTTTCTTCTCTTAATCTTTTCTTCTCCACTTTTCTTTTTTTTTTCGCTCTATATACATGGAATTGTTACGTGACGTTTGTGCAGAAATTGTATATCTTTGTTAACCATAACATATTTTGTTTCTGTACTTCCAGTGTAGCACAATTTTCTATTGTCCTTGCATTGATGATGGTCATCAAACTTAAAGATTACGTAACCAATAAAAATCTCAAAAGATGTCTCGAAAAGTAATCAAAAGGACATTTGCACTTTTCTATATTTTCGTTTTCATGAGTAAAATATCTGTACAGTAGAAACTCAGTATAACGAGGTCCTTAGTACCATCAAAATAGAATATAAAGAGCTGGGACCAGAATATTACCTTGTTATATCAGGAATATTGTTATATCAGATCTCTTTATACCGAGTTTCCACTGTAGTGTATAGAGGTCCTTTCTTCTTTTAAGTTATATATGTGATTCTACTTTGTTTTTAAGAATTTAATTTGTCTCTTTAGATATGTTTGTCAATTCTTAAAACTGAGCTTAGGATATTTCTATTTTCAAAAAATATCTTAATATCAAGTCATGTACAGACAGTAACTTAAAAGAATGACTAACACACTTGTATTTCATATTGCATGTCATCTAGTTTGTCAATTGTCAGTCGTATGTAAATGTTCACAAACATGTTTTCATTACGAATTGATAATAATAAATAAATAAATCTTCATAAAACTGCATGCCTTAATATTCTGTAGATGATATTGTCTAACGATTTTTTTTCCAGTGAAAGAATCATGAGGTTTGTCATTTTTATGTGGCACAACATGAAGGGAGGGGAAATTCTTGTTAACATTGTGGCTGTTATAGTACGGTGGCATAAAGTGATTATAATATCGAGGGTGATGAGAAACGAATACAGAAGACGCCTGGAAAACATTAAATGAAATCCAGTGAAGTCCAGTTTATTGAACAAGAAGTAAATTCGTCGTGTGATCTAACCAAAGTCGCCCTAACTGGATTGGTTTTGAAAGCAAAACGTTTCAAAATATCAGTTCCTAGGAGACTGGGCGAAGAACAACATAACAAGTTGCCAAACAAAACAGTAATCTCAAGTGGCCAAGAGGCAACCATTTTTACATCACCTTAAATACTCGCTGTGCAATTCCAATACACAAACCCAACATTAATTTTGCCCAATATGCCTCCATCTACAAAAAGTCCCAACCCATCATGGATTTCTACCCAAAACCTTTCAACTAGAAAACAACCCAAACTAGTTGAGTTCACAAATATACATGTATAATAACGTACATGTTAAAGGAGGACACAAATCGTGAGCTCAGGAGCGCCTTGTGTCCGCTGTATATCATGAATTCCTATTAAAAAGAATGCCTTTTGTCTCTCAAAATGCCAAGAATACTTATGCCCAATATCTCCTTGCTCAGACAGATGCCCACCCTGTCCTGTGCACAATACGGTTACAACTACCTCTATAGCACCACTAAAAATAACTTGACTCACCCCAGATATCATACTGCTAAAACACCCTCATTAAAGATCAGTGTTGATAACACAATTTTGCATCCCAAGGCAAGGTTGCACCCGAGTTAGGAATTGCACATAATTATTCTATGGAAAGAACTCTAGTGGTATCCTAGTCCCGTTTTACCGATTTACTGCTTAAACATAAGGGGAAGACATAATCGCAAAAATTTCGTTCTCATGACAGAACCTCGTTGTCCGAGGTAGATGGCAATGTCTTATCCGAAATATCCAACAGCTTGTTGATGATATCCAGTAACATCAAGTACTCGTCTTTGTAGTTGTACACGTTTGCCGATACGCGTAACAACATCCTCTCCCCATCATCGGTTACCATCACGGTGAAGCCATGGTCGGCAATGTCGTGGCATAGTTGTGCAGCACCGCCCAGCTTTCGCCGGTACTGATCGACCATTGGGGTCTCTGGAAGCAACACAAGGCACAGGTAAGGCGCCATCAAGCTTATTTCACGTTGAATCAATCGGGTTCGCCAAGCTTTTGCAAACGTGTTGGCCGCCCAGTAGGTTAGCCCGGAGTTGTAGGTTGAGATCCTCTCCTGCAGGATGGGAAAACAGTGTTGTAAATCAAAATGGGTTTAACGGCTTTATTTGTGAGCAACACAAATATCCACACTGCGTACACTGGACCAATAAATACTATACTATATTATACTATAAAGTGCAGAGGGAAAAAATACATTTGAATCACATTTCACATGAGAGCGGTGTCAGGATGTTACGTATGGATCGGGAGAGGTAGAACACCGTGAGAGCGCAAAGGCCAGGGTGAATTATGTCTTTATTGAGGAAGGTACTAGAATACCGACGAAATGTGGCACTTTAATCTCGCCGATGGAGTTAAAGATAATAAGGGAACGATTGATTGATAAGGATTTCGGAGGTTGGATAAAACTTTATCATCCACTATCATGATTATAAGGTATGGAGATACGTAGACAGGCACACGTTTTACCAAATTTTACCTATTCTGTGTACATAAAGTTCAGATGATTAAGGGAAAAGGAAGAGCTAAGAGATAACCATCATTCAACATGCTGGAGTGAAAAAAAACCCAAACCACGTTCGAAATCGTGGAAGCCACTCCCGAATAAAATGAGTTAAACTCAAACCATTTTTTTGGAGTGGATTCCAGCATTGAGTGCGGATTTCCAGTGTTATGAGTGTGGATTCCAGTGTTACGAGTGTGGATTTCCAGTTTTATGAGTGTGAATTCCTACTCCAAAATGAATGATTCCTTGTATCAAAGAGTGGATATCTCTTTGTTGCAGGGTAGTACAGGCTGAGGAGTAATGGCTCAGTTGGTCTCGTAATCCAGTGAGCCAGGTTGAAAACCAATTGTCCTTTAGTAACAGTGAGTAAGGCATTAATCCTCATTACCCAGTCCCTCGGAGAGGACTCAAAAGTCGTCGATCCTCTAGATGCCTACTTACAAGCATGCGTACTTTCTTGCAGTCAGGTAAAACAAAGCAATAACCACATGTAATAGTAAGGAATGAAATATGTCCGTACATGTCCGCCAAGGTATTTCTGGAATCCGATTGAGTATCTAGCTGCATAGAATGGCGAGTTGTCCCTGGTCCCTGTCTCATGGAAACGTTCCTGGAGGTCGTCGGCGAAAGCAAAGATGGATGAAACGGCGGGACGAAGCCATGAATGATGCCGAGGATGAATGTAAAGTAGAGCACAACCTCGCGGTGAGAAAAACCACTTGTGCATATTTCCTGTGAAAAGAATTGATAAAAAGGATGTGAAATTGGAATAAACAATTACATGTATTAAAATCGGATTCGAGCAACCGTCACGGTTCCTAAACGAGGAGTCAGGATCATATAAAGGCCATTCAAGCATATGTGTTGAAATTGGGTGTTGGCAAACTTGCACTTATGACGGTTTCGTGAAACGCTGTCCAGGGTTTTGAGGGGATATTTCAAGGATAATAAAGCAGTCATGCATCAACTGGAAATTGTTCCATTAATTTTTTCGGACTTCTATCCAGGTACATGTGTGGATTCAAGAGGGCGAATCAGCTCTCCTCTTAAGAGGAACATAAAGCACGGAATTTCGTTGTTTATAAACAGCTCCCCTCTCCCTTCCCACGCCCATAACAAGTCGAAGCTTAGCCATCGGAAATTATGCATGCATTATTGTCATATCCTTTCATCATATTGTCTCTGCAGTTTGGTTTCTTAATTTTGAGAGAATAGGGACTATGCGATTGAAGTACAAATTGAAGTGTTTGAAATGTTTCACCGTAATAAAAATCGGCGCCGAGTTTTTCTAGCTCCAGCGGGAGTTGCCCCGGTCCGTGTGCGCCGTCGATGGCAACGAGCACCCCCCGTTGATGACAGTGTTCGATCAGGGCCTTGATTGGGAGTAGGATGGAAGCAGCACATGTGATATGGTCGATCATAGCAAGCTTGATACGAGGGTTGTGGTCTAGGGCTTTGGTGTGGATATCGATGATCTCTTGCGTGGTCGACTCGAGAGGGATGTTGATGGTCACCAAGCTGATGTCTGCAAGGAAAGTTCAGAGAGGATGGAGATGGAGAAATCGCGTATATTAAGGAGCGATGCATATGAACGTTAAATTCAATCTTCGATAAAATTTATTGCAAGAATGTTTTATGACAATACTCAATGTTCTCTCTCACTGTCCTTTTCACAGGGGCGGCGCCAGGGTATTTTTATAGGGGGAAGATGACCCATAGGTCAATTTATTGACGCTTGAGATGAAGAAATAGGGGTATTATATAGCTGCAAGCCAGAGGCCTCTCTTTTCCCACCCTCTTCTTTCTTCTTCCTCCTCTTTTTTCTTCTTTTTTCTTCTTTCTTTTCCTCTTTTTTTTTCCTTTTTTATCACTTGAAAAATCATAGGAGGGCATTTGCCCCCTGCCCCCTCTTGTAGCGCCGCGCCTACCCTTTCATTACTGAGGCTTTTCTCCACATACTTTTTATTGTCCCCCCCCCCCACACACACACACACCATTTTGACTTTGTACTTCATTTCATTTTTGTATGTATTTTTATATGTGGAAATGAAACGAAATGAAAATTAAATGAAAGGACGGGAAATAAAATGAAATGAAAAATTCAAAGTGTTCGCCCACTTGACTCCCTTTTCAAGGAAACTCGAATTTATGCGTCGCGTTTCATGTATAAACAAAGCAGACTGAGCAAAAGATGCATTCAAGAGAAGGAGGTAATGATTAATCGATTTTAATGGAAGAAGAAGAAGAAGAAGACGAAGAAGACGAAGAAGAAGAAGAAGAAGAAGAAGAAGAAGAAGAAGAAGAAGAAGAAGAAGGAGAAGGAGAAGATGAAGAAGCAGAAGACGATGAAGATAAATAAGAAAAAAAATAGATGATGATGATGATGGTGATGATGATGATAATGATGATGATAATGATGATGATCATGATGATAATGATGATGATGATGAAAAAGAAGATGGGGAAAAGAAGAACAAGACAATGAAGACGATGGTGAAACGAGATTCAACTTCTGAAGAAGCAAATACCGTATCATCAAAAGGACTAAGAATTATACATGTACAAAGAATCCGTTGACTGATGGGCTCACCTGAATAGTGAGTCGTAACAAATCTCATCAATTCATTGACGCCATAGAATGTGTGATTAGAGACTAAGATCTGATCCCCGGGCTCAAACTTCAGCGATTTCACAATGCTGTTGGATGCTACAGACAAAAGAAGAATAAAAATCATATCAGAAATCATGCATGTAGTTTCAAACAGAACTTCCATCAATAAGCAGTTAACTAACAGTTCTTACGAACGAATGTTTCGGAGTGCATGAAACATGTCCCCCAAATTTAAGATTTTTGCATATTTGTTTCAGCCTGAGGCAGTTTGCACACTTAAAGCAAGATGATAAACAAGATAATGATTCAATATACAGTTTTATTATAATCGGATTTGGATAGCACCACAGAACTATAAAGACGTTTGAGTTCGTTGGATAGCACCTCAACATTAATTAGGCTTATTCGCACAAATTCTACAGCATCAAATTATAAATGGCACAATGCCAAATTAGTCCAAATTGCATTAGGCAGCAAGGTATACATGAAAGAAAATAGGTTTTCCCACTTCGCACTTCTTCGCACTTCGTTTTCATTTGATTTCATACTATTTCATTATATTTCGTCAAAAAAGTTCGTGAATTTGCACATCTTATAATCAATTTCGTCTCTTTTTCGGAGTTTTCCTATTATCATTTTCACTTATTCTGCATTATGTCGTCCCCTCCGGCTTTCAACGCACGATTGCATAAATAAATTTCTTCGTTTTGCAATCAATTTCGTTAAAGTGACATTCAAATTCGTCACTCTACCTTTGCCCAATGGATATTTGGTAAGCTTTGTCTTTTCATCCATATGATCATGATATTTTCTCTGATTTTCATCTGAAAATGAGACAGAAAATTCATACAAATATGTGTATGTACATAATTATGCAAATAGCTAAAATTTCATTTTCTTCCTCACAATTATGTTATTTCATGACTATTCAATAAATAAAAATATATTTACATGAAATGTGAAAAAAAGTAGCTGTCTTGTTCTGTGGATGGATTAAATTCAGTGTCTTATCCTGCAATAAACTGTATGAAAGTCTTTAAAAGGACATATATGGAGGTATTAGACACACAAAAATTAGAAAATTCACCTTATATGCAAAGAGAACAGTTTTGAGATGGTGTGTAAATGAATACCATCCAACGAATTTGGAGGAAACTCTTTTGAAAGTGATTGCAAAAGGACGAATTTGATCTTCACATTCTGAAGTGGAGATATATATATATAGTCGGGCGAGACAAGATTGTATGAAAACTGACGAAAGAATTGAAATTGATTGAAAAATGAAAGAAAAATGACTAAACTGACTTTGACATTGCACATTTAAGTAACTGTAGGACGAAAATGAAGTGAGCTTTGTTGAAAGTGAAAAAAAAGAAGTGTTAAACATGTTAAATTGGACAGGAAAATCCTATATCAAATAATACCTCACATAAAGAAATAAGATATATTTTACAGGCTCAATATTTTTGCCAAAGAGACCAACATGTAAAGATCAGATCATAACCCTCAGTTCGATGAGAAAGATCGTCCGCCATCCTAATCCCTTACATTATGCATGTTATGGTCTTTGATATCATACACAATAGACATTTACCGGTGGTCGAGTTTTCTACGAGTACCAGGTTTTCTGGTCTTGAACCCACGACCCTGGCTACGGCTGCCGCCCCTTCCTTGTACATCTCCATACTCCTGTGCCGATACCAATGTTCAGGATGATACTCCCTCTCACACATCAACCTAAAGTTCAACGAATGAATAAACAATTGCTGTTTTTGCAATGACATTCAAGGCTTCATTAAAATAGAATGAAAATGATGATGGTAAGATATGAATCATTAACTGATAAATAATAAAAAAAGAATAGATAGGTCAGTCAAACTATACGGATCTTCATAAAGTTTGCACGTTTTAATTGTGATTTGTTTTTAATATGGGGAACCAAAGTAAGCAAAACGCCCTACGCATGATCCTCAATGATCATCAATGCACAGTAATGCAGTAGGTTGTTTGTTTCTGTCTTTGGTCCATGAATCTTGAGTCAATATTTTATTATTATTGTTATTATTATCATTATTATTATTATTATTATTATTATTATTATTATTATTATTATTATTATTATTATTAATTCAATTCGAATCTTCATTCGGGGATGACTGTTGAGAGAAATCAGAATAGAAATAAGTGATTAACATAGAACCATCATTAATTGCAAAGCACAAGAGAGTGAGACAAACAATCCATTATGTACATTTAAGACTAGAAAACATTAATACGCAACGCAAGATTTCCATGAATTTCTTGCGCGAAAGCGAAGCGATAATGATCAAAATTCGACCGTTTCTGGACATGTAATTGCGAAAAATCACTTGCACGTTTAGAGGGATTCTCAGGTAGATCTAAATTCGCTCTTAGCGTTAATTACAATACATTTAAAAAGTATTAAAATCGCACTTTTAGGTACAGTGCCAAGAGGCATATGCCCTTGTTTCCAAATGCCAAAGGGAAGACAGTGAAAGTAATGAAGAGAGAAAATATATCATAAAAAGAATATTTCCGTAATAAGATTCTCAAGTGATGTTTGTGGCCCTGCTGGATCCAACATCCCCGTCTAGGCAAATGACAATTCATCTAATTAGCCAACGCCAGTACAGTACAACCGAGGCCCATGCACATTCCCCCTCCTTGATGTATCAGTCAAATTAAGTGATTTTACCCTCCATATTTTTTTTGCTCTGAAAGGTACCCTGATAATCAATACTCAATTACAGCCCTGGAAAAAATGCCGACAACTCTCCTGTGTAGGAATATCATTTCATTCTTCATTATCATTTCCTTAGTCATGTACGTATTGAAACACCTTTATATTATGGTACATGTATCATTTCTTTCTCACCACAGACCAAACATTATTACTAATGTTTTTCTTTGTCTAATAATTTTAACTCTCCAACCTGTATTGCTCCTTAAGCACTCTCTGTGGAACACAGCCCCATGATCCGCCGTTCATCGCATGAACATCGTCCGGGAAGGAGTACTCCCGCTCTCGAAGACTTCTTCCCAGCTCTGGCAAGGCAGATTCCGGGGCAGATTCATTATTGGTTTCATTCCCGAGATCCGTGACGAAAGTCGCCGACGGACCACCCGTTTGGATTCCAGTAGCCATTATCGAGCTGGACTGGAGTACTCTTCGTTCTCCTGTTGACGCACTGATATGTGCCGAATGCATTCTCCGAGTTTGCTGAGTTACCTGGCCTCCATTCCAAGGGATTGCCTCGTTCTTATTAGATGAACATTTCCGAACGATTATCAGCGAGGACGCAGCGTTTCGGATGCCTCTCCGGATCTGAAAGGAAAATAAAGTACTTCAAAGATCGATGGTAAGGCAACTTCAGTAGAGCAGGCGGAGCAAAGAGTGTCGTAAGCTCCTTGCACATGGGACGCCATTTATCATGTGCGCATTTTCACGCGTCATGTGACATAGTACATCTAACATGTCTAAAGAAATGAAAATGACAATTTATGGAGTATCAGCTAATTGCCCTCATAATTATGACTAATTAGTGCAAGTATTGACGCGATCAATATAGCGCCCGACAGGCCTATACAACGCGCATTAGGAGGTTATTTATTCCAATTATAATTCTTTTGCTACTGTACATACATGAGTTTTTTAAGAGTTGCCCCATATTTTCTTTCTCATTTTTTCGATTATTTTCTTTTTATATTCAGTGGGGGCGTTCACCCCCCCCCCCCCCCATTGAGAATAAACAGGAAAAGGGCCGGCGTTTTGATCAGTTTTCCTCAATGTTCAATGTTCTATTAGTGTGGCCTGCAATCTACGTCTATGACACAACTCGGCTAACACAGACTGGTGTCCTATTTCAGTACTGACTCGTCAAAGTTCTTTTATTGTTTGATTTTTTGTTTGTTTTATGTTTGTTTGTTAATTGTTGTTTTTGTTTCTTTTGTTTGCTTTGCTTTTTGTTAAATTAATTTGTTGTTTCTTTGCTCTTGTGGGTTTTTTTTTTTGTTTCTTTTTGTGGTCGGTATTTTTGTTTTGTTTTGTTTTGATTCGTTTTGGTGTGTTTGCTTGCGGTTTTACTTTTTCTTTTCAAACCAAATAAGCTTCTGGCTGGGGCTTTAGTGTCTAATGACGACTACACATTTTCTTTTTCCCCTCACATTAGTTAGGTAGACCAGGGAATTCTACAAATGTAGAATTGTATTTTTCATTAAAACGTGGTTTCTCATGTAGAATTTGATAAAAAAAATAATTAAAAATAAAGATGGCACCTACTGATGTTTATAACATATACCAAAAAGGAGCCAAATTTCATGTTTCAGTGACCCATCTTTTTATGCATTTAAGAACAATCTATTCGACTTACCTCACTTTCGTGTGGTGTATTCATGGTTAACATTTACCCCATTCACACTGGGTGCCCCAGGAGCTGTCCTGGAGCGCCCAACGCGCAGTATGAAAACCTTGAGGGGGGCGCCCAAGGTTCCATACGCAGCTTGGTGGTCTGTATAATGCAATGGGACGCCCCATGTTTTGGGGCGCTCTTGGAGCGCCCTCAGAGCGCCCCAAACTATACAAACAATGGACTTTAGTTAAGAAATTGAGGGATATTTAGAAAATTGTCATTATCAATTTGTTTTAAAGTTTATGGGGATCATAATCGTCTTCAAGAACTTTCTGAGCTTTAATCTTAACATATAATACCGCAAGTGAGATTATATAAATTTGCGTTAATTATGATCACTCAGCATAGTTACATTTTGACGCAAAAAGCAGTGAAAAACAGGGTGATGGAGAGGATGATGATGAAGTAGAAGAAGAAGAAGAAGAAGAAGAAGAAGAAGAAGAAGAAGAAGAAGAAGAAGAAGAAGAAAAGAAAAGGGGCATTTACACGGTCCTATATGCATGTGTATTCGGTAACATTTACGTATTTTCTTGTGGCCATGAGAATTGATTCGGAGCTCCCAGGTTCTTTCAAGCGCATGCCACCGAAACAAACGCACTTTCTATTGGGCCATGAGAATTGATTCGGAAATCCCAGGTTCTTTCAAGCGCATGCCACCGAAACAAACTACTGACTCAAAGACTCAAAGAATAAAACTTTAATCCATATTATTCAAGAAAATAAGCTGTACCACGCCAGAAAGCACTTGATGATGGTCACTGTATAACCGAAAAGCCTATAGGAATTTGCTCAGTGTAAAAGAAGTACAAGGAAACCAGTTATCTGTAGCCCTGCTAACATTTCGGGAGTGGAGTTGCAACTCCAAAAGCTTGTTTCCTGGGTAATCAACAAAGGATACTGTAAATGGCGAAATAGGCCTACATCATCAAAATATATCAGCAATAATATTCCCATGCATAACCCTGATAACGACATTATTAAACACGACCTCCAGAGGTGGTACAAAAACGGTCCTGCATTTAATATCGTATTTTAAGTTTGGTGCGTTTACATCAAATTTATCGTCCACTTGACAGCTTCCATTGAAATGGCTCCCTCCCCGAATAAATATACGTTTTCCCTTCATCTAACATGATTTCGATCGCAAAAAATAGCAAATCTGACTATTACATTGCCTCAGCATGCACGGAATGATCCCTAACGCGGAAGACAAAATTAATGATCTCGTGCACAGTCATTTTAGTGGAAAAAGAATGTTAGGCTTTCAAACCAAATCAACAATTACCACATCATGCAATTACCCTCAGAAAATAAGGACTGCCTAAACGCTGGTCTATTTCTGTTATGGCTCAAAGTGGTTCTCTTCGAATCCCTAAATTCAAACTCTATTTATACCCTTTTCTAACTATGAACTTTCTATCAAGTAATTGCAAATATGTAAGAACGGATGACTTTACAAAGCAGAATATTCCTATTTCTAAAAGAGACTTCCCTGGCTTCTGTAAATGAAAAAGAGAACATCTGTACAGACGAATAAATTAGGATCTATTAAAACTCCAAACAATGCTGTCTAACCAGGGGACTGTGATTAATATTTCTAACACATGAATTGAATGGCTTGAACATGCTTACTAAAATACAACAGCATCAACCTAATCAGAGTACATAACTGAATTTCATTGACCAGACAGGTCGTTACCCTATGATTTTCTTTTATATCTTGTCTGGCTAGAATAAAGGGAAATAAATTTTTTCCCGACACCTGTATAGAGGAAGTTATTGACAGCACTGGTATAGACACACATGGGTGTATATTTTTCATAATTTTATGCCGAGAAAGAATACGTATACCTGGAACACACATGACAATGCATTGCTTCTGTGCAAAGTGGATGGGTGATCTGGACTAATTCACAAGAATATTTATCGTCCTCATCATCATCCTCCTCATCATCACCATCTTCTTCATCTTCATGCATCATCATTATTATGGCAATATCGTGTTTCAGGCCCCACCTCTAATATAGTTTGAATGTGGGGCTGATTCCCCACGAAGTATTATTATTCGTTCAATAGTTGATCGATCATGAAACTCATTTTTACATTTTCACATTTTTAACATTACTCGATTGACCACTCCCTAATATATACTCGTGTTTACGGCCCCACCAAACGGGATTATGAATTGATTATCACGGCAGGAGAATGGAGGTGGAAATAGGATACCATTGATGCGTGTGACTGAATAAAGCGCTGCTGTACAAAGTGAACGGTGGTTTCCTATTTCACGATAATGCCGCCGTGGCAAAGAAAATTATATATTTTAATGTAGCTTACCATCTTGCAAGTAAGTTTAGCTTCAGACGAAGAAAATATAAACACAGTCCTGATAATCTGGAGACTTCGTTCTGAGTGATGCTCCAGTGGAGCTTTTCAGAGTACTATATCCAGATCCAGATCCAGATCCAGACTTCATCATCATCGTAATCGAAGTGAACACCGACACCAATGCGACATAGTAAACTGGGGTGGCTTTGGACAAATTTTAACTATTTATATCAATATCTTCATTTTGAACAGAGGAATTCTAGGGGTAATGTGGGGGTTGGCAAGTACCAATAAAGAGGAAATCGTGTTATATAGAATTCCCTGCGGTTTATTTTGTTTCATGATTATTTTTTTGGTCAAAGTTTGTCCAAAGTGACCCCGGAGTTTGGGGTGACTTTGGACAACCATAAAAATCCCCTTGCATAATCACCTGTACAGCTAATTGTCTACAGTAAACCTCCTTATGGGGGAACTATGGACTACAATACAGTTTTTTTTTAAATCTTACCAACTCCAATTTGTTCAATTTTTTCAACAGCCACCAAATAATGACTTACAAGTACAACTTGTACATACGTTTTTGTGGTGGTATTTTGGCTACACATGTAAGAACTTTCATTTTAAAGGGGCATTAACAGACACTTGGTTGCACACTTTTTTTTAAGATTTTGTAATTAAATTTGATATTTTGAATTCTTATAAGCCTAAATATTCAAAATAGTAAATAAACAAATTTGAAAAAGTGTAGTTAAGCAGGGCACTGCATGAATTTTCTGTGGACCTGTTTCTTGCGATTAGCACGGTTAGTAGTTGACCACCTGGTTAGCTTTGGACTACAATACATTTTTTTTTTAAATCTTAACAACTCCAATCTGTTCAATTTTTTCAACAGCCACCAAATAATACTTACAAGTACAACTTGTACATGTACATACGTTTTGTGGTGGTATTTTAGCTACAAAATTTTGCTAACAATAAACATGTAAGAACTTTCATTGTAAAGAGGCATTAACAGACACTTGGTTGCACACCTTTTTTCAAGATTTTGTAATTAAATTTGATATTTTGAATTCTTATATGCCTAAATATCCAAAATAGTAAATGAACAAATTTCAAAACGTGTTGTTAAACAGGGCACTGCATGAATAGTTACGTAGCTGTCGAACATTTGGTACTCCTTTGATGTCCAAAGTCACCCCGTACGTGAAGCTAAATCATGGGGTGAAATTGGACATGACCTATTTCCAGATTTGCAAGGGTGGTCAGGTATCAAGACTATACAGGTGGGTTCATGATCCCTTTATGTTCACTATCCAGCCAGTAGGCTTGAGCTTCCATTCTTCTGTATTTCTGGAGTACCAAAAGTTTGACAGCCATAAAAATCAAGCATTTTATGGACCCTGCAAAGAAAAGTACAAAAACAATATAAGGCAATGAAATATACAAGAGCACAATGGTCATTCATAATAT
Organism: Echinometra lucunter; assembly: GCA_029962745.1. Lineage (NCBI taxonomy): Eukaryota > Metazoa > Echinodermata > Echinoidea > Camarodonta > Echinometridae > Echinometra > Echinometra lucunter. The sequence goes on from CM057153.1 coordinate 35,439,667, forward strand.
TCACACATTCCCCTAAAATAACATACAGAAAAAATACTGGAAATACCACAAGGAAAAGAATGTAAAATGAAACAATACTTTTTTTCTGTTGTGTCCAAAGTCACCCCTATGTCCAAAGTCACCCCAGTTTACGGGTACTGTACATGTAATATTTAAGCCTACTCTGAGACCGAGTGTTCCGTGTATTTATATTGGTGAAAGTTAAGTTCGTTGGCATGATATGGGCGGCTGGCGCTGTATAATACGTTTGCTTTCTGTACTAGAGTATCCTCTGCACTGTACTGTACTGTACATAGGCGTACGCGCCCGGGGTGTACGTAAACATGGTAAACTAGTTGAGTTAGCTACTCCGATATTTCTTGAATTAATTCCAATATTTGATCCAAATGAGATTCATGATGAAATCAATTATCGGAATTCCGTAGAATATAGAATTGTTCCAAGGAAGAATAGTCTTGAAGAATGTTAGTATGTACAGATACTGAGATATGTGATAAATACGAAGTGAAGATGTGAAGTTTAATGCAAGTGCAGTGCAGTGACTTTGTCATGCGCGCAAATGAAAGTTTGAAAGTTTGAAAGTTTATTATGAGACTCAACGATCCTCATGGGGTATGGAAGTATTTAGTTTATGTAAGTCATGTAATAACAATAATCATGTGAGTCATTGTAATATTTATTTATGCAAATATGTATTTTGGGGTTTTTCTAACCCAATATTCAAGATAATAATGATAATGATGTTAATGATAATGATGATGTTGATAGATAAAAGATATGTTTGTGTTTAAATGCATCATAGAATCTTCGTGCGATTCAACATGGAATTAATTAATGAGACTCCCGGGGGGGGGGGGTCACTTCCATTGAAGAGTGGACAGCATCCGCGAGAAAAAAAAATGCGGAAAAAAGGGTATTTTTTCAGGGGTAGGCGCGGAACGCGAATAGAGTGTCAAAAACGCCAAAAATTGAAAAAAAAGCCCCCTAAATCACGATAATCTAAAACGCAAAAAGGGTATGTAATTTGCACCGACTGCGGGACCGACTGTAACAAGACTCGCCTGTGTAAAACATAATGAGACAGTGAATTATCTCGAGATAAAAACGGCTCCAAACTCTCAATGGACCCCACTATCACTCTCAAGGTATGAAAATATGAATATCCTCGTTTAGGGTATAGGGTGTGCAAATCTGGGACATCTGCACAAAATCCGTGTTTAGGGTAGCGGCCTGCCCTTGAATCCTCGTTTAGGGTGCTTTTTGATGGACGATTCTCGCGGATGCTGTCCACTCTTCAATGGAAGTGACCCCCCGGGATGAGACTATAGTTAGAGTTAGGCCTAATGATAATCAAATACTTGATTTTCCGCTCACATAGTAATGCTCCCCTTTATCAATCGCGAAACTCAAAACCCACCCATTAAGAAAATGCATTTCAGCTATAGGGCCTATTTGATGCATGAAATATCTCTTTTTTTTTTTCAGTTTTACATCCGCTCAGCACTTCCGAGTGGATCCTACGGGCAAATCGGAAGACTTCGGCAAGTTCCGGGGTTGTGGAATGTCTCCCCTGCGCAAAATTCGGAGAATTTGACACTTGACAATAGATACGAAAGTGATTCGTACGAGAGGTCACCAAAAATACGCTATGAATATTCATCAGCTTTCAAGCGGCGAGAGTATACAGGGAAGTGAGGCGAATGTACAAGGAGGTTTAGGGAAGAAGCTATATGACATGTTATTTTACATAGGATTGAAAGAGGCGAATGTACAAGGAGGTAGTGAGGCGAATGTAAGGAGGTTTGGGAAGAAGAAGATAGAGAAATTATTTTTATTTCTTTGTAAAATAATTTTCTCTATCATATAGCATCTTTCCAAACCTCCTTGTACATTCGCCTCTTTCATTTCTATGTAAAATAACATGTATTTCTCTATCATATAGCTTCTTCCCCAAACCTCCTTGTACATTCGCCTCACCTCCTTGTACATTCGCCTCACTTCCCTGTATACTCTCGCCGCTTGAAAGCCGATGAATATTCATAGCGTACTTTTGGTGACCTCGTACGAATCACTTTCGTATCTGTCAAAGTCGCCTCAAAAGTGCCTACCTTTCTGGCCGCACGCCTGTAAATAGCTCCGGTCATTTTCAGAGATTCCTCCAACCCGTACCAAAGATGACATCATAGTTGAAAAAATATTCATATAAAATCAGAGATACATGTATAGTTGAACACTGTGTTTCATATGTACATAGAGAGGGATAATTACTGATTTAGATCAGTCACATGAGAGAGCAGCAGCTGGTCCCCGGTGGATTTTAAGGGAACTTTATTAGTATGGTAAAAAGCCTTACAACTACTGGAGCTTTGACCAAGTTTTTGTTAGTCTGAGATTCAGCCCCTCTACCGCAAAAAAATGCTGAAAAACCCCCCTTCATATTTTCAGCAATTAAAGAATAATGTATGAACTCTTACAGACAAAAGTTTCAATGGTGTCATTATAAACACTTTTTTTTCATGAATTTGTCAAATTCCATTTTTAACACAGGGGCCTATATGGGGAAATATTTACAGGCGTGCGACCTTCTGGGCACCTAGACACTATGAGCATGGCGGACAAAGAAAGCGGACAAAATAAACAACCATAGTGAGAGACGAGCTAGTCCATTAACCTGCTCTTTATAATTAATGAGCCACAATGCTTGGCATCCACTGTTCACTGTTCACATGCATTCCTTGATGCTGTATCCGGCTAGCCTATAATAGTCTTCATGTCAGTGGGTTTCAGATTTTATCTCAAATGACCTTTATCTGCTCATGCTCAGATTGTATCTACGAACTGGCTTATTGTCTCTAAAGTGCACACACAAGCTTGAAACATTAATTTTTAAAGAAAAACAAAAAGCTGACTGGGACTAGGAATGCTGTACTACGCAAATTACAGGATTAAGGGGTTAAAGCCGGGGTTAAAGTATGTAAAATTGTAAATTGCTTCTGCAAACGGAATATGACAAAACCTTAAAAATGTGTCACTTTATGAATGAAAATTCCTAATAATACAGATGCATTTTAATAAAGTGTATACTCTTAAAAATTCCGTGTCAGACTGACCCGGAAAAGAGTCCGTTTGGGGCCATACTACGTTCCGGATAAAACAATGACCCAGAATAGGGTCATGAAGACTAGTTTCTGGGTCAGATTTGACCTTATTCCTGGTCATTTTTACCCGGAACGGAGTGTGGACCCAACGGACTCTTTATCGGGTCAGTCTGACCCGGAATTTTTAATAAAGTGTACATTTTGGTCTATGTCTGCAGATTAGGATAGATGAGCGAGTTGGTGTAGTCCGCGTAAGCAAAGAGCCAATAATTGGACTTTATTAGAATGCACTGGATCTTAAGAGAAGCCTGGACCACGCGTCTACTGGCCATTTCTCTCTCTCTCTCTCTCTCTCTCTCTCTCTCTCTCTCTCTCTCTCTCTCTCTCTCTCTCTCTCTCTCTCTCTCCCTCCCTCTCTCTCTCTCTCTCTCACCCACTCTCTCTCTCTCTCCTTCATTTTTTATTGATTAAAATTACAGCAAAGATCACAAGAATCACAGACATTATTTACAGAGTTAGACGAAACGGGATTTTCTTGTTTACTTACAAACTTCATTCTTAAAAGGAAGAGAAAACAGAGGATAACATCTCTACTTCCGGAATTGTAAGGGCTTATTATTTTTCCTACCAGTTATTATTAAACATTCTGTATCCTAGTTTCTTTGGACAAAAATTTTGAATTCAGCGAAATCAATGATATTACTTTTCAAACTCACAAAGATATGCACATTTTAGGACAAGAAATAAATGTTAGGAATCTGTGATCCTGAACCAGGGGTGGCGCCAGCGTATTTCGATAGGGGGAAGAAGACCCACGGGTAAGTTTATATATGTCTTAAATGAACAAATAAGGTTATAGATGCACAACCCTAACCTCTCTTCCTCCATACTCCTCTTTCTTCTTTTTCTTCTTCTTTTTACTCTTCTTCATTTTTTTTATTACTTGAAAATCATAGGGGCGATCCGCCCTCTCCCCTTGTAGCGCCGCCCCTGTCCTGAATACTAAACATTTTACGAGTGTGAGCGCCAATGATACTGGAATGTCCTCTTTTTTTGGGGGGGGGGGGGGGTATTCAACAATAATTTATCAATCATATAACGTTCACAACTATACCGGACATTGACCAAAAAAACAACAAAGAAACATATACATGTTCCGTACGCAGGATGTACATTATTACTGCGAGTTTATGATGGGTGTGTAGAAGTATCTTATTATGCCCCAAACATAAACAGTAAGTTTTAAAGTTATCCAGAGGAAATGACAAAAGTTATGAACATATGTGAATAATTCGTTCATATTTTTGAAAAATGATTCATAGTTTGAACACTATGGGATCGGTGCAAGTTTTGTAATGATAACAAAGTAATCCGTTGAATCTAGGTATATGGCTCTTTTGAGAACTTAAGGCTTGTAAGGGCACTTACCAGAGGTGAAAGGGGCTATTTAAAAGAGGGGGAAATAGCACAAGTAGTAAAGGGAGCACTAATCAGACGTAAAACTGGGCATGTATCCCAGATACGAAGGAGCACTTATCAGAAGTATAGCACTTATCTAAGGTGAAGAGGGGCACTTATCAGAAGTATACTAGTAGCATTTAATCATTTCAAACGAAAGGGCCTCGAACTAAAAGGCTCACTTATCATAATCAAACGTGACACTCATCGGCGGTGAAAGGGGGCACTTACCATGGGCATGAACAAATTAAAAGTAAGGCACCGGCACTTATTGCACGTTAATAGGAGAAATTGGGGGAAAGGGAAAAGGGCAGAAGTGAATGAATGTATATTTCAATTTGAGCACTTATCTTAGATGAAAAGAGGCACTTATGAAAGACAAAAAGGTTCCTTATCGCATGTTTACAGACGGAGAAATAGGGCATACTAGAAAGGAAAAGGGCACTTACTAGGAGCTCTTACCTTAGTTGAAAAGGGGCGCTTATCGATGGTAAAAAGGGGGCACTCAGCAGAAGGGGTATTGCACTGTGAAAAACGAAAATGGGCATTCAAAGGAGGCACTGATCACATTCAAAAGGAACATTGAGTAGAAGGGGAAAAGAGTGCTAATGGAAAAGGAAAGGGGCACTAATGGGGAGAAAATGCATGGGGACATTTAGAGGTTTTGATAAGAGCAACTTATATCTGAAGGGGCGTTTATCAGAAGGTGAAAGGCAACTTTGTCAGAAAATGTGAACTGAACAGGTTTTTGTTTTTTTCAAAAGAAGCGTTTTTCATGCGTAAAATGGGCACTTTGGGGTGCTTGAAAAAGTGCTCCCTTTCCCTTGCCCCCTACCCCTCCCCCTGGAGTGCCGCCCCTGTCTGCACATTCAAACAGGTTTGAGTTCAGAAAAATCATATTTTGCATATCAACCATTCTGCTCTTTTGTTCGTTTCCTTTTTTTTTTTTTGCCCTTACATCGTATAGCCCATAAATGTAAGTATGCATCTCTCTCTCTCCCTCTCGCCCCCCTCCCCTATCTCTATCCCTCTTTCTTTTACTTGCACTCTCCAACCATCGCTCTCTCTTTCTCCCCTTCTTTTCCTTTTCTCTCTCTCTCTCTTTTCTCTCTCTCTCTCTCTCTCTCTCTCTCTCTCTCTCTCTCTCTCTCTCTCTTCTCACTCTCTCTCCCAAGTTCATCATGCTCAATTCATTAGAACCTTACAACTTTTACAAGAAATACTTTCCCTGTGTTTATTGTCTGACAAACATCTGGCAACATGAACTATTACAATAACTTGCATTTCGGCAACAAAACACGTTTAAATATTTTTCTTCACCGAAGAACAAGCATATAGAATGAAATATATTCGACATCAGTAAATTCTTTGATACCGGTTCAAAACCTAAAATCAAATATGCAAATTGCTGCAGATATATAACATGTATAAAAATAAACATTGTTGAAGTGCCTCAAAACAAGCAATATAATACTAGATCGATAATAGGCACAAAATATAGTTTAGTTGCACATTTATCTCGATGCAAATAATCTTCATTTATTTAAGGTCAAAAAATAAAATCCCATTCTAGGTGAAAGTCAAAGGGGCTAGCTATGTAGAGGTTGGGGTATTTTCCCGGCCGATAGTTGGGGTTAATTAAGGGCCGGCCGGTTTGGGGTCTAGGGGCGAGTTGATTATAGCATGGATTATAGGTTGTATCGGGATCCCCCACCAAATCTCATTTCTCCTAGACCAAGAGTCAAGTAATGGGTCTATGTGACAACTGAAATAAACTAGCATCATTTTTGTTAACAAGTGAAAAACAAAATAAAACAAAAAAGACACGCCCCCTGTCCTGCCCCTTGCCTAAATCACTGCTCTATGCAATTGCATATATATTCAGTTTGCATTAAACAGTCCAATGCATTTTCCGTACATCGCTCAACCAAAATAAGTGGAAGGGATAGGGTCGGGGTCGCTTTTGACACCCTCTGTAATGATTTCATCTTGTTGGCAAAGCCATCTCTAGTGAAAAAAAAAAAAGAAATTAAAATGTCTAAAGCCGCCGAATACTATAATAATGTCAGTAGAATTAGGAGGGTATATTTACAAGCTTTAATGGACAACATGACAACTTCTTGAAACAAAATAATGCTCGTCCTTTTCACTGATCGACACTTGCGTCAAGGTAGTGATTGCCTTGCAATGAGCTAGATTTCGTGATGATTTCGTATGCAGTTCAGACCACATTACTGGACATACAAGTGCCGTTTCTCCTACTTGTTTCATTAGAATCATGATTATTTCAGTGATAATAATACCAGCACGCTGACGATATCTTTATGCTTGTCGTGCTTCTATATTAAAAACAAATTATAACAAATGATAAATAACCTTTAATTTCTGAATACTTTTATTTAATTTGCTCATGCGATCTCGCAAAACCATGAAAACCGAAGGACTTCAGGAACTCCACCCCCTGGACCCCACCTGTTTGTGTGTCAGCCCCCCCCCCCCCCCCCCCACTCTAAAAACGTTCCGCAGCTCCTGTACAAAACTGCAATAGTTATATGGATGTGTCTTTCTCAGTCATGACAAAAAATTAACGCTATGACTGTGAACACTTTATTCTAATTTAGAATTTTCGGGGGATGTCATTTTTACACAAAGCTCAAGGCCTGTAATGATTTTTTTTTTCTTGACTAAGCAAATAACTAAGAAAATATTCCTTTCACACATTTAGGCCTATACTATGAAAATGATAAAGGCATCACTTTAACTTTTAATTGATACATTTAATACCTTTCTCTGTATTTCTTTGTAAGTGGTTATTAGCAGTGGCGTAATGAGCCAAAATATTTGGGGGGGCTCAATCTTTGCGAGGAGCGAAGCGACCAATCCCGAGGGACCGAGCCAGGGATACCCCCCCCCCCGCACGATACGGAGCTTTTTCATTTTTTCGACTTAAATATGTGCAATCTGCAAAACCTGAAAAGAAAATTCCAACATCAGTTCAGTTCAATTTTCATTTTTTCTCCTTTCCAACAAAAGAAGTAAATAATTTATCATGAAAAATAAACATTTGAAGTACAATACATGCAATATGAAACATCAAATTTGATGACATGTACTTTTATGGATAAGCGTGTCATAAATCTACCGACCGGAAAAGGATTTTTTTTCATGAACTTGGAAACATGCAGCCCAAATAATCTTCGCAAGTTTCAAACAAATGCCAGCGTTACACAAAATACCTGATTACTTATGATAATAATACAGACAAAGACACTATGAAATAAAAGGGACGAGCATGGAGAGTGTGTGATGCAGTGTGGTACCAGGGTTCCACTCCCACATTGGCGTAGCTAGGATTTCATTTTAGGGGGCGGTAGTGAGCACACGAAGCGTGTGAATCAGTTACTGAGCCCGCGAAGCGCGCTCCTTAGGGGGGGGGGGAGGGTGCAGGGAGGGGGGGAGTTTCCCCCCTCGCGGAAGCGCGGAAGCTCCGAAGTTTCTTTGAATTGTTCCTGTCTGCTCCCGCTCTTCTTACGTTCTCTTACCTTTTTTTTTTCGCTCCCGCTTTTTTTCCTTCTATTTTTTCTTTTTTTCTTTATTTTTTGTTGGCGTTCTGGAGGGGGCGACCGCCCCCACCGCCCCCCTGGCTACGCGGGTGCACTCCCATGGTATAGGAGCTTTTTGCAGTATTGATGGTTTAATATATTGCAACTCTGTAAAAGAACGCTATTTGGGACTACAGACTTAAAGCCCGTATCTAGTTTTGGTAAATCTAAGAATATTTATTATCAAAGTTTGAATCCATTGTCAGATAAACAGATAAAACCAAGTGTTATGTCATAAAGTATTAGTATTGATATTATGCGTGTTTTCTGCCTTGCTATGCATGCTATTTGGGAAATTGTGAATGCGTTACTTAACAGTAGAAAGGGAGTCTAGGGAGAAATAATGAAATTCGCGTGATATCACTAATATAACATTGAAAATAAACCATGGTTGAAATTTATTTGGGGGGGGGGGGGGCTGGCGCCCCCCCCAAGCCCCCCCCCCCCTCCAGTAAGCCAGTGGTTATTAGTATCTGCCATTGTCATAGTTTAACATGTTTAAGAGGACAACAGTTCTGAATTATCTCCAAGCCCACCGATGAAAAAAATAGATGCCTACCAGTTTATTTCTGGATTAATTCACTATATACAATCTGACAATACACTATAGCACTTTACAAACTGATATATAGTTCGTGGTCTTTGAGAAATGCACAGGTTCACAATTATTACCTTTTCGCAATTTAAAACGCACCGTATCAACTTTTGAACAGTCGTGATATAATTCTTAAACGTAAGCACTACAGTTCTTCATAAACTAGATTGATGGGGAGCAACTTTGCAGTTTAGTCTAACTCGCCATCCCTGAATGGAAACACTTAGGATTTTCTTACAATAAAAACTGTATGTGCCTGAACTCAAACAGGAAATTAACATTAAGTTTTTTTCATCTTATATATGGTTCTCTCACAAGCCGAATAGCTATTCTACAACCAAGTTGACCTTCACTTGACCTCCCCCCACCCCCAAGGGAAAAAAAAAGTTGCAGGTTAGACGTTCTGGTCGCAGATTTTGATCTAAATGTTTACATAGTAATGTAGCATATCTATGCTTTAAATATATCTCGGTAGGATATCCATACTCTAATACATTTCGTCGTACATAAATAAAATTTGGCGGAATGTGTAATATTTGGCGGGTATCACTTCGATAATTTCTTGGATCATCTGATGTCAGCTTTCTTGGTCAGATTTTTACCCTTGGGTTGTTGGAACAGCGGTACGGTCTCGGGAACTGCGTTGTCTGTGTGTATGTTATACACATCCTTCATTCGCTTACCCATTCGTTTTTGTCTAAATGAAAAATGGACATTAGAGAATAAGTCATTGGTTGTCCATAGAGCGCAATAAGAAGTTTACGTGCTTCAAATCCAAACTGATTTGAGTCACATTCGTTATCTTTACCAGGATCAAGGTTGCTTTTTGTCTTAGAACACTGATTATCTTTATGTAATCAAAACCAGAAAAGTTTACAGAGCGGATAGACCTTTTTTTTCCATTTATTTCGTTATAATTTATTTTAATCTTTGTAACCGAAAAAATCTTCCCCTTTGAGGATGGAAATTTATACAACACATGTATATATTTTTGAAGAAGTAAAAGGACCTCTAACAAACCTTTTTCTCCAGTGATGTTCAACTACAGAAGATACACAGATAACGAATGCCACTGCTAGTAGAACGAGAGACATGATCTGGGATGTGTTGTTAAAACCATACTCCTGGTAGAGTAAGCCACCAGCTACCCAAGGTCCAAAGACGGTTCTATGGTGGTGAGGGTGGTGGTGGTGGTGGTGGTGGTGGTGGTGAAAATGGTAATAGTGGTGGTGATGGTGGTGGTGGTGGTGGTGGTGATGGTAGTGGTGATTGTAGTGGTGATGGTGGTGGTGGTAGTGATGGTGAGGTTGTTGTTGGTGGTGGTGGTGGTGATGTTGTTGGTGGTGGTGGTGATGGTAGTGGTGACGGTGGTGGTGGTGTTGTAGTTGGTGGTGGTGGTGGTGGTGGTGGTGGTGGTGATGGTGGTAGTGATGGTGGTGGTAGTGTTGGTAGTGTTAGTAGTGGTGGTGGTGATGGCAGTGTTGGTAGCCGAGGTATTTTTTGGTAGCATTATTGGAAGCTTGTTGTAGGTGATGGCATGGTAGTGGAGGTGGTGGTGATGGTGGTGGTGGTGGTGGTGGCGGCGGCGGTGGTAAGGGTGGTGGTGGTGGTGGTAGTGGGGGTAATGGGGGGTGGCGGTGGTAGTGGGGTGGTGGTGATGGTGGTAATGATGGTGTCGTAGTTATTATGATGGTGATGACAGGGAAAGAGTATAACAATCCAAGATTTAGAAATTTACACAGATATAACTGTGAACAAACACTTTTACTTATTCAGTTTTGTATAGTAGTAATTATAGCCTGATGAAATGTTTCATCTTATTTTAGTCATCAGGCAGAAAATATGTTGAGTATAAATGCAACAAAATGAAAGTCAATTAAATCATCAAAACATGGCCCTGTGTTTTAGATCCCTTTTCAAATAATTTGGCTAATGTGGCAAGTGCCCCCCTCCCCTCCTTCCTCCATCGAATGGCACAAAAATAGGGAAAAGAACAATAAAAGAGAAAATATATGAAGGAACGACACAATGAGCATAAACTTAGACCTTGCTGTCTATTACTATGGGAGCTAAATTTCGTTTATACGTTTACTTCTTTCTTAATTCTCAGTATTTTTGTATTACCTTCAAGCGATTGATACGCCATGCAACCTTAACAGAATAATGCTTATCAGACACAGGTACATATATGCAGAAGAACTTACCCTAATGAATAGGCACTGTTGAATACACCTGATACTACTCCATATGTTCGGATGTCTTCAGGTAATTTGTATTTTCTGCAAATATTAAAGACAATCACTATTCATTCCTCCAGTTTGCAAAGTTGAATCTAAACAGTTTTAATTGTCTGAATCCAATTTCTGCGAATCATTTAAACCTATTCCTCCAATTTGCAACAAACTTTTGAATCTATATGTCTGATACGGACACTTTTGAAGTAATCTTAATATTTACAAACAAAAGGTTCCCATTGTGCAACTCATTTCTACTTGCACGGGAATGGAACATCGTTATTTCTGAGGATGAAATTTGATAAATGAATCAAACTGAAATGCAAAGGGCATTTGTGAGCCTGATTGGTAAACATTGACATTTTCGTTCGTCCGTGACCATGTACATCACCATATTCGGGAAAACGGACAGTAATATTCTTCGCTGTAATGGTGAAGGATGAAAGAGCGGCATCTTTCACTCGTTTGTGTGTGTGTATTTTATTTTCCAACCAATTTTAAGTTCAATTCATAAGTGATTCTCTGAGTAACATAGCGTAATATGTAACATTATGCATTAAGTAAAAAGTACTTACACAGCTATGCAAAACATGTCTCCAATTGATGAAACTATAACAGCGCCATCTCCGATCCCAAATAGAATCAATCCAACAATGATGATCCACAAGCGACTAATAAGAGAACGGACGACCAATAGTAAATTTAGCAATTAATAATACCGACCAGAAGTGATTCTTTATGACTCAATGATAATCATGCTTTAATGCTTCGATTTTAGTGATACTCTTTAATTATAGTTTTTTATAGGCACTGTCACGAATGCTGGATGATCTACAATTGATCCTATTCGTATATGAAAACAGTGGTAGATTATAGGAGAGGCAACCAGCCCTGCGCCTCCTCCTTGCATATTCAAATATGGCCATTTATGAAAGAAGAATTGAGAGAGGTCCAAGTAAATGATCAACCTTCCAGTCGGTCGTGAAAAATGGTAATATCACTCCTTTTTTTGCGATCGCTATAGAGCGAATGCAGATGCGTTTAAGCATGGAACTGTGCCTTTTCAAAAAATGTTCTCAATCAAATTTTATTTGACAGTTCACGTTTGTGGCTAGAAAGAATACAACATCATTTGTAAATTGGTTACCTTGGGAGATGCAATACTGGTGATGGTCCAATTAGAAGAAATGCAAAACTATCTAGGAGAAGACCAATTACTAAGCAGATTCTTGTCATGGCCTGGAGAGAGAAAGAAAGAAAGAATGGAGAGAGACTCTGAGGGGGAGGCGGCTTGAGAGCAAATAGAATATAAGTAACGAAGGTATCTTAATTAAGTGTAGCCTATCTATTCTGTGGTTAAAAGTGCAAAATCTAATCATCCTGAATTCCTGCCTAATTTCAGGCCATAAAGTCGTTGACAGGTTAAGTTCTGCTGTTTATCGCAAAACAATAATATTCATATATGTTCATGTCTAGTGTATTTGTTTATGATATTTTTCAGCTTATCTACCATTATTTTCATTTCTGTTGTTTTACATGTGGAGATCAATTGCTAAAACAATTTAGACGGATTTGCTAGGTAGTGTAACTTACAAAAGTATCCCCAATCCAGCCCCATAAGGGGGAGCTGCCGGCATACGACCCACTGACAAGCATGAAGAGTAGGCCGATATAGAAGGCGTTGTCTGTGAAGTTGGTGGCATGCACGGAGAAAGTCGGCTCTAAGAAACCCAGACATGCGCTACCAAGAAAGGCCGCCATCGCGATCGGCCAAACCCAGGGGATTCGGAGAAGTTCGGAAACTGAGCCCGATTCTTCGGCTTTACATTCTGCAAATGAAATCATAATTGGCAAATGATTTGATATGTACACTAATACGGGCAGTAATAGTGACAGTAAAATATGCAGTGGCGTAAAAACAGGAGCTTGGTGGAAGAGGAAGAAAAATCAGATATGCACAGAAAAATCTCATTTTTTAAGTGCTGTTCCAAAAAACGACGAACTAAAAAGTAAAAAGAAAAATAAAAAGAAACACACATGCAGATCTAAAAAGTCTGAAAGAGGGGGCCGCTTTATTTTGCCCCCCCCCCCACCTTATACCCCGCCAGTTGTCAATGATTACAGCGATAATCATTTTCCTCCCCTTGCATTCTACAGTTTGTGCAAAAAAAGTACGATGAGCCTGTAAGTATCAGTTATCACCTGGTTATGAAATAAGTTTGCAGTAGGAAAAGTCATTGTAGATTATGTAACCATAACTATTTCTCTATACCAGTCAGTGAAACCCCGTCTGATTCGGTCCAGTAGTCACAAAGAAATAGGGATTAATTTTAAACAATGTCATACGTCCATACCATTCAAGTTTGAACAAAAGGGACCCTCAAATCACATGGACAAAATTTTATCACACCCCTTTTCAAATTGTTTGCAAAGGAAATGACTATTTTCTTTTCATTTGTGCTATGGTTGTGATGAAATCAATTTATTTTTGTGGCATAGTTATCGCCATTCTTGATGTTGTTGTTCTTGTTTCAAGAATGAAGGGAATGTGGATATGTTTCCCATAACAAAATAAATCATGAATGAGAACAGATGAGCAGTTTTCAGAGTTTTTAAGATGTTGGTCATTTGAAAGTTGAAGTTCAGTGATTATAAAACAAAAGTATGCGACTTTTTCATAAGTGCCCTGTCATGCTTGTCTTGATCTTTAAAAGGAGTTTTTTGTTGTTGTTGTTGGTTTTTTTTTTACATAATCTGGAACTCTTTGTTGAAACGGTATGCATATTTGTAAACTAGTCACCTGTGAACAAGATATTTTTGATTTTGTGGATGCCAAGGACATCCTATTGATTAGATGGACTGATGGAGTAAAGTGACCAATGACGCGCTTTACTAAACTTCCTGATCTTTTGTGGCCATTGGACTACAGAAAGAATAATTACCTATGATGATACACCACTGCAATAACAATCATAGCAATTCAAAACAATACAAACAATTTCTCTTGTGAACCATTTAAAAGGATAGTGGGATTGTCCATTGTGCTTTGAGTTCTCCATATGTCCAAACTTTGGCCTATGACGTCCCTTTCAAAAATGTGTATTTCTTTGTGACTACTGAGCCGAATCAGTCGTGGTGTTCACTGACTGTTTGAGGAATAGTTATAGTTTCATAATCCAAAATGGCTTTTCATATTGCAAAATTTTTTTGGTAGGGACATACTGTATTATCATGCACAGAAGGGAAGTGTAGTATCGCTCAAGATGTTTAAATGTCCAGGAAAGTTAAGGGAAAATGTTGCATGAACACAATAAAAAATCATTTTTTGCTCAACTCATATCGACCCCAAAAGGATGAATAACTTACTTGGTGATGGGAGGAAGCCAAGTGAAAATAGCATAGAACCCATGTCCAGACCACCAATCACAACAAAAGGTAGCAGGTAACTCGATCCTCCTAGCTATATGACCAAGATCAAAGAATAATGCAACGTTTGATTACAAAAAAAAAATAATAATAATAATACAGCAGCCCGTTGGCGAGTCAGTTTTGAAGCTCTCCTCCAATAATTCAAATCAAATTGAGATTGAAATCATTGATTGAAACCCAAATCATTCTGAATAACTCAAATTTACAATTTACAACAAAAATAAGAAAAGTTCAATGTTTCATTTCATTGTTTAATTACAAAGTGAGGGTTTAAAAAAATATGTAAACTTGTTGTCACAGGACTCATCCTAAATATAGTGTGATTAGAAATGCAGAATATATCATCAAAATTTGGTTTGAAATTTGTTGGTTTTTTTTTTTCTTAATTTTTTTCATGCACAATATCGAGTGTTTTGAATATTTTGGCAAGCGTTCTAAGCAGATTGTGTTTCTGATCAATGGGCTGGTCATACCTCTCCAACATGTCCAATATCAATATCGACCGCGACATTCTTAGTTAAAGCCTCTCCCCTCCGTACCCATGCCCTGATATGCTGGTCAGACCCAGCCGATGAGAAATCTGTTTATCGCTGTTGTTACTGGTGAGGTATGACCAGGCCTCTTTCCTAAAAAGGGACTGGCGCCTCTGGCATCACGTCCAGGAACCACACAGAACAGCTATGACCAATCGAAGACAAACCAACATCAAAATACATGTAGTAAAGATTTCACTTTTAATTTGATTTTCCCGAATTGGAAAGGTCATTGAGTTACAAGGTGAATGAAAGTTGGCTGGGGAATTAATCAATTGATTGATTAATAAAATGCATTTATTGTCCATAAAATAAAATGGGAATTTGTTACATTTACATGGTATAGTTTTAGATGAACCATGTAAATTGGTCGCTACCAGAGTGGACCGCTAATGTGCAGCGCCCTCAACGTGTGCTATGATGGCTATTTCCAAGGAGAAAGTTTGAGGATCAGAGGAACTGAGAGAAGGTATGTACCTGGTATAGCAGCCCCCCAAAAAGAGGACCAAGTAAGAGTCCTAGACCAGCTGTCGTTTCAAGCAAACCCTGTAGATAAAGAAAAATGACTGAGAGGGATAAAACAGAGCAAAAGAACTGAAGAGCGAATAGAAGGGGCTGGAGATAAATCGCATAGGCGGACAAAGTTGAATGGGGCTTTTGGCTGCACCCCTCCCTCGAATTTAAGTTACCTACAGTTAGGTAACTGTCACGCCTGACTGGAAATGGAAGCGTTAAATAAAGTTGAAAAAAAAAGGGTTTCGAAGTTTTTGGCTCGCTCACAAATTTAGAAGCCTTGAAATTTGATATACGGCAAAGAGCAGAAACCTCAGCCTTTGTCATGTGGCGAAAATTATGTTCTTATTATAGGCCCTTGTACTCTTAAAACGACTCAGTTAAAACTGACTAGACAAATGGGTCAGCTGGGTGCAACTATTATATTTAGTAATTTCTGACTTTTTTAAAGTCATTTTTTACTATTTTCCAGCCGTTTTCTGACTAGCATGACTAGTAGACGGTCAGTTCTGTGACTAAGACATAAGTTACACCCAGCTGACCCTTAATCTAGTCATTTTGACTGAATTGGTTTTAGAGTGTTAAGATTGGAGGATAAGAAGAAGAAAGAGAAGGGCATTAGCTGGGAAGTTTTTGTTTTTGTTTTTGTGTTTTGTTTTTGTTTTTGTTTTGTTGTGATTAAGCATTTATTTCTCCATGTAACATAACATAATTACATCTTCCATGTTTTGGTAAACATCACATACTAGACCAACATAATAAAACAAGGCAATTTGTACATACATAATAAACATACATATAATTATATAAATATGGGGGTGAATATGTGTGTGCATATTATGCACACATATTTAACTGTTACTGGAAAAATTTTAAGGCATGTCCCAAACGTTACTGTAGAATCATTTTTTATGGAACTGTGAACATGCCATGGACGGCACCGGCGTAAATCCGTTTTGAGGAGTTGGGTGATGATCACTTTTTTTGCCGATTTTTTTTTCCGTGAACTCACACTTAAGTATACGCACACAAACCCTCATTCACCCGCGCAGACCCACACACACGTATAATATTATTAATTTGCGAGAGAGCGAAGCGAGCGAGCGAAAAATAACCACTTTTATGGTTGTTAAGAGCATTTTAAATAAATGACATTTTTATTTTTAAAAAATCACCAACTGATTAATTACACTATCATTCTTTCCTTGAAATGAGGGGGGGGGGTATTTGTACACGCCATCCCCCTCTCTAAAAAGTGGGGGGATATATCCCCATCCCCCCCCCCCCCCCCGGGATTCATGCCAATGATGGACGGACATAAAAATGTCATTTTACGGTGCTAAATAAACTGTCTGATGCATGCTTTAGTAAGGCAAATTATCAGACATACTAAATATCTTAGATGCGGTCGGTTATGATTGAAGCAAAATAGCAAGAACTTGTCTGTGATACCTACCACAGTCCGAGCGATGTGATTGGGGAATGTATTCGCATTTATCGTCATGGTAGCTGTCACTGATGTCCCAACGCCCAGCCCAACCATGATACGAGTGATATACGCAAAAGCGATGAAGGCATTCTTAGAGTGGAGTTTGACACAATACCTGAAAAGGAAACATACCCCGAATTTAAGTACATCACCAAGTAAATTATGTGCCACCAACATACTAACATTTTAATTAGCTCTCTTGTATTATTTAGTAAATTGTGTAACATTCTGTGAAATTGAAAAAACGCGACACAAAAATATCTCGCCAAACTTGACTTAAGAATATAATGCACGGTTCACACCAGGACCTATTGCTGTTGAGACAGGGAAGGACATTTGAGGTATATAAATATGTAGAGGGCCGCGGTAATCCCTGTGATGGTTCAAGTGATTAAAAAAAAGAGGAGAAAAGGAAGAAAAAATATAAAGAAGTACGAAGAGTATGGGGTAAGAGAGGGCTGGGTCAAGTAACAATAATACCCTTATTCATTTAAAACGTATAGATAAACAGCTCACCTGGGTCATCCCCCCCCCCCGCCCCATCAAAATACCCTGGCGCCGCCCTTGGTTTTGTATTTTGTCTTAGTCTACAACCCACACCGTCCACTGACCCATTCGTATAATGACCACTTAGTCTAATAACCATTACGTCTAGTTAGCATTTCGTCTACCACCATCTGGTCTACTGATCATTTGGTCTACCACCATTTGGTCTATTTTCATTTCGTCTACCACCATCTGGTCTACTGATCATTTGGTCTACCACCATTTGGTCTATTTTCATTTAGTCTATTAACCATTCGATCTATGACAATTTGGTCTACTACACCATTTGGTCTATGGCCATTTAGTCTACTACCATTCAGTCTATTAGCGTTTGGTCTACCAGTTTGTTCTCCTATCATTCGGTCTACTGCCATTTCGTCTACTACCCTTTGGTCTACCACCCTTTCCTATAGGCTCAGATAGGTGTCAGTTTGAAATGAATCGTGATTGGAACACAGACTAAAAAAGGGCAAGTCATAATAAATCCTTGAAAAAAAATGCAGAGCTCTCCTAAAGCTCTCAGTGCTCCCCTCCCCGAAACTGGTCAAGAAGATGATCCACAAGACACATTTCGGGACATTATAATATCTCAAAATATATAGGGACATTACAATATCTCAAAATCCCTCATAAAGATTAACAAAATGCATAATGCCGTAGTTTCATTTTCTGTCTTATATCAGCATGATCAGAGCCATGTTTCACAAAACTTGAAAAAAAAATAAAGATTAAAAAAAAAATTTAAAAAAGATACATTAACTGTTATAAGGTAGTGAAATGATTACATCTGTCGCAGTTGTTATTCATAACAATTTCAACGAAACGGGGCCTGTTATTAAAATTCAATTCTGTTTAGCTAGAATGTCACGCGATACACATTATGAGCCAGTGATTTAATCGTGATAAAATCATTCATATTACTCATTTCAGTCTTGAGTTTTCTGAGGATTAATCCTGAGGATTGCTCAGCATATTACAAAATAAAGCAGGATATAACTTCGTATCTCTACATATCATTAAGCTCGAGGCAGGCGCGCCGGAAGAATGGCAAATAAAAGAATCGCTCTGCCTGTGCATAAGAATGTAATGTGGAAGTTATGTCCCGTGGCAGGTCATTCCAGAATTTCGGTCCGGTGTATAGGAAAGACTTTTGAGAAAATAGAGTACGTACACGTGGAAGGTGAAATGAATGACTGCGACGAGTTGGATAATCGTGAATTACTAGTAGGTCATTTCGTTGAATAGTTGACGTAAATATATCGGGCAAGTCATTTCTTGACAGCTGGTACATAAAAGTGCCAAGATTTAAAGAATATATATCGTGGACTTTTAAACATGGTCGGCATGGAAAAGGGTGTATGTGAGTAAAAGTGCGCGTTGTTAAATAATACGGATTGCTCGCTTATGGATCTTCAGAATTTTATCAAGTTGGTAATTTGCACAGTTCCCTCATACAGTATACCATAATTCAAATAGGGCAACATTAGGGTGCCATACAGATTTCGCAAAATATGCTTAGGGAAAAAATCTCTTAGCCGATACAGAACGCCAGTATTCCTGAAAATCAATTTAGAAATTTCAGTTACATGATATTTCCAAGACAGATCACAGTCAATATATCGGCTTATGTCGAAAGCGTGCGTGCGCGGAGCGGGATGGGAGCGGGGATGGAACGGGGATGGCCGCACCCTTTCGAGAGAAGCTACCCCGGTTGTCTCGAAAGGGTGTGTTGCATGTGGGGAGTGAAATTAACGCACCCATTCGTGGAAACCGGGGGGGGGGGGGGGGCTTGTCTCGAAAGGGTGTGTTGAGTAGTCTGATGTACCAGCCGATTATTTGTTAATGTAAGTAAGTAGTAAAAAAAAAAAAAAAAAGCAGGAAAGGAGACAGGCGGTTGGCTATCACCTGATAGGGGGGGGGGGGGGTGTCCAACGATCCCCAAATATATATGAGGGAAAGAATTCTCCTTTTCTGTCTGCTAGAATATTATGGTGGAATGCATAAAACGGGAGAAATGTATGCCCCACTTCCCCCCCCCCCAAAAAAAAAAAAAAGAGAGAGAGAAAAAAAAGGGAACAGGCATTTTGTTCATGAGTATTCTTACTCTCAAGAACGCAGAAGCAATCTTTTGCACCCGCACACACATATACACTTGCAAATATCTTCCTTCAGTTTCTTACTGTCGCAAATTAAAGATGTGCATGAGGCTGATTTCGTAATAGAATGCACATTTCCATAGGACAGATGAGGCAGAATAGAAAGTCATATTTCCATTTTATTTGAATTCAACATGGAGGGAGGGACAACAACGTGCACTTCAAGCAATCAAGCAATCACAACCAAATTAGACAAGGTTTTTTTTTTTGCGTGTGTGTGTGTATGTGTGTGCGGGTGCAGAAGATTGCTTCTGCGTTCTTGAGTGTAAGAATAAACAAGATGCCTCTTCACTTTCCTTGGGGGAGGGGTGTGGGGCACACATTTCTCCCGTTTTATGCTTCCCACCATAATATTCTAGCAGACAGTAAAGGGGGAATTCTTTCCCACATGTATATTTTGGGAGATCCTTGGACCAGCCGCGGAGCCAGGATTTGATGTGGGGGAGGGGGGCCATGGCCATGGAAGATTTTTTTTTTGTAATCTGGCGACTAAAAAATGAATAAATAAAAAGTTGTACATTACATTCCGGCAGTGAACTCCCGGTCGCGGAGAGCTGATAAGAGGGGGGGGGGTACATAATTTTTTTTTCGTGTGTCGTAAAAACCGTATTAGGGGAGTAGGCGTATGTGTACATGTATATCAAGTTTTATGATTGTTGTTGCTTTGCATGTTTGTATTTTAATCCAACCTTATAATTTATATGGGTTGCAATAAATGAATAATAATAAATGTGAAAAATCCTATTATCCTATTACAGGTCCAAAATTTAAAAAATTTCGCGACAAGCAAAAAAAAAAAGATTGTACATTACATTTCCCATTTCGGCGTTCTTCTTTTTTTTTGGGGGGGGGGGGCTTTCAAAAATGGGCTGAAAAGCACAAATTTTGGGTGGGGGGCCAAGGCCCGGATCCGCGCCTGCCTTGGACACCCCCATCAGGTGATAGCCAACCGCCTGTCTCCTTTCCTACTTTTTTCTTTCCTTTTTTTTTTAAACTTACATTAACAAAAAAAAAAAAAAACCGGCTGGTTCATCAGACTACTCAACACACCCTTTCGAGACAAGCCCCCCCCCCCCCCCCCCCCACCCCGGTTTCCACGAATGGGTGCGTTAATTTCACTCCCCATACGCAACCCACCCTTTCGAGACGACCGGGGGGGGGGGCTTCTCTCGAAAGGGTGCGGCCATCCCCGTTCCCTCCCCGCTCCCATCCCGCTCCGCGCACGCACCCTTTCGACATAAGCCGTCAATATTGACGCCAAGAAACCTGGTATCACGCAACTGCGTAAGATGAGCATTATTCTGAATAACAGATCCATCCAAAGACTTGAGAGAGTTACTGAATACCATAGAATTTGTTTTATATATATATATTGAGGGACAATTTGTTTTCCAAGATCCAAGATTGTACATATTTCAATTCTCTATAGACTACATCTAGGAGGAAAGAAGGATCCTGATGGGGGTAGAAAATATTTGAGTCATCTGCGAACAAGATAAACTGTAAAACATCAGAAGCGTATTTAAAATCGTTAATATATAGTATAAAAAGGAGAGGACCCAGAAGGGATCCCTGTGGAACGCCATCATGGCCATATGGTATTGTTTTCAAGTCTGATTGAATGTCATTAATCAAAACAAACTGTCTTCGATTACTAAGATAACTCTTGAACCACTCCAAGGCAATTTCCACGAATACCACAGTGACATAATTTGTATAATAAAATGTTGTGATCAATCGTGTCAAAGGCCTTGGAGAAGTCTAGAAATATACCAATTGTATGTAAAGAATGCTCTAATGCATTTGCTATCTTTTCAATAAATGCAAGCAAGGCATGAGTAGTGGAGTGCTTTTTCCTGAACCCGTATTGACAATCGTTCAAAATATGACAGCAGGGGCGGCGCTACAGGGGGGCATTCGCCCCCCCCCCCATGATTTTTCAAGTGATAAAAAAGAGGAGAAAAAAGAAGAAAAAGAAGAAAAAAGAGAGTGGTAAGAGAGAAGCCTCTGGCTTGCAACTATATAATACCCCTATTTCTTCATCTAAAACGTCAATAAATTGACCTATGGGTCATCTTGCCACCCCTATCAAAATACCCTGGCGCCGCCCCTGTATGAGAGTCATTCAGGAAAGCGCAAAGACGGGAATGAACAAGTTTCTCTAGAATTTTGGAAAATGATGTCAACAGAGAAATTGGGCGGTAGCTATTTACGTCATCCGTTTTATCTTTCTTGTGAACTGTTATCACTTTAGCAATTTTCATTTTACTGGGTACAGTACCGTTTATAAAAGTGAGGTTATGAATATGGGTTAAAGGTAAGATAATTTCATGGATGATATTTTTCAAGAGAAAATTGTTAATATCATCATACCCGGAAGACTTTTTCAACTTTAAATTGGGAACTATGTCTTTTACCTCATGCTCCTGTATTGGAGATAGGAAAAAAGAATGAGGATTTCGAGTAGGTAAAACACGGTGAAAATCTGAGTAAGTTGACGAGAGGTTCTCAGCAAGAGAGGAACCAATATTTACATAGTAATTATTGAATAATTGGCAACTTCATATGGGTCCTGAACCCGAGCACCAGAATGTACAATTAACTTAATGGGATCTGATTTACCCTTGTTTTTAAGAACACTGTTTACTACCTTGAACCACGTGTTTTGAGGGTCATGTTTAAACAATTCAAACTGGTGAGAAAAGCACGATTTTTTGGCAAATCTTAAAAGGGTAGTAAGAATATTGCGGTACCTGGTATATTTGCTTTTAGTATTGACATTTGGATTATTTTTGTATTTTCGAAATAATTTAGTCTTGCGGTTAACAGACTTCAGCAAGGCTTTGGCCATCCAAGGAAGTCTAGGTATTTTTTTATAATTTGAACGAGTAAAATGTCGGTGAGGCATGACCGCATCTAAACACAAGACAAAAAGTAAGTTCCCCCTTAAACAAATCTCTGAATTTTTTCAATCAGGAACCTTTGATGAAATCTGAATACAGATTCATGTAGCTACACTTCTCAGCTACATTTCCTGCAAAATTCAGGGCAAAACCTTCAGTCACGCTTCAGTGAACACGAACTAAATGCAAAATTGTCATTTTTTTGAAGTTCACAAGCCTCATGCCATGACTTTAACATGTTTAATGCAGTGATATCCGAACATGCTATAAGTTTTCTGCGTTTGAAGGCACGCAACATAAAAACTATTCGTTACCGAACATACCAAATGAGTTGTGCACCAAATTTCATGCTTGAGTAAGCAAGTGGTGAAAATGGCAGAAACTGCAGTTTTGACATCTTTTACGCGGTGAATTTGATCTAATGAAGAGGAATTCATGCTTTGGAAGGGTGTTTGCAACTTCTGCAATTCATACCTATCAATTCACGGTTGAATGAACACATTATGAAAACAAAATATCATAATGTTGAAATTATCAAGTAATTATTGCCTTATTTTTGTGCACTAAAAATCTTATTGACAACATTTTTAGCATGTTTATATGACCGGTGTACATGTATCAATGATCTCATGGCATTAGATTGAAAGTTCACGCTTCAATGAGTACGCGGAACTGGGAAAAGCTCTTTTTTCACGTATTGAGCAAAATTCAATTGCTTAATTTGGTTAATCATCATAAGTCTTCTTGGGGAGTTCCTCTGATTTGATTTTCATCGAAATCCCGATCTCTTACGGTTCAGTGAGCAAAGGAGACAAGAAAATTATGCAAATGAGCAAAAAGTTTGGGACGTTGTCCCTGCTCCGTGCCGCATCGGATATTTAATTTGATGCAAGATCCTGTTAATGACCTCCTGATGATATGTGCTAACTTTCATGAAATAACTCCCAGTAGAATGAACAATAATCATCAATGAAAATAGGCCAACTTTTTCTTTTGTTAAAACTCTTCTCCCTAACCGTACATAGCGCGAATGGGGGAGGAAATAAAACATAAAATCTGGCCATTTTCTACGTTATGTAGGCCTAACACTAAACAGCTGAGTTAACTTTAGATCTAACTTACGCATCTCACTTTGTCGGGTGTGACCGTCATTGTTGTCTGTAGAATATTCATTTTTAGTCTGGACTACTATTATATTTTATATCCTTTATTTAAAAGCAAAATTCAATCGAACTTAGCTGAGCTTAGCCTTACTCCCTTAGGGCAGACCAGAACAATATCTTTCTTTTCTTCTTTTCTTTCTTTTTTTTTTTTTTTTTTTTCCTGTCGCTGCAGCCTGCGCTGCGCTGGCTGGCCATACGCCGCAGTAGTGAATGGGAGATAAACCAGACTTAAACTACCCCCTGCGAGAGTCTAAATTTTCAGGGATTTATCATCACACTTAGACCAGGGTTAAGCTAAACCTTGCTATCGGAATACGAAATCTTAACCCAGGGTTAAAATGACAAGTTAGAGAAGGGTATCACACTTAGCCCAGGGTTAAGTTAAGCCTGGCTATCAGAATACGAGCCAATATCTTTTTAATTCCTTTCCGTTATCCTTTGTTCGATAGCATAACGTTTATTTTATTTTATTCTATTTTTTGGTCTAATTTAGATATCATAAACTCGATTGAGGTACATCAAGATAAAACGTTTCTGTAATTTCCACTGTTTTTACAATTAGCTGCATTGTTATTTAATATTACTGCTATGACACGACCGAGACAGTTTGTTTGACCAGTCTTGTCATCTTACATGTTTATTTTGGATATGTCACTGTTGAAAAACAACGAAGATTTTCCGGCTGCTTGCGTTATTGACCTTTTATTGAATTTCACAGATTTGTATAACCTAGCGTTATGCTAGTGTAAATATAAAATAAACTTGCATACAATATACATGTTTGTTATATCATGATAACCTATATTTATGCTTCGTAATACCGTGCTTAAAAATTGACATTCTCTTCTTCGCTTTCAAATCTTATTCCCATGATGAAAGTGATTTTCGGCCTGTAGACTACGACCGGCTCGAAGGCGTTATTTTGATCTGTGCATTATACTTCTGGAAAACTAAGTGAATTCAACTTAAGAAGAACTGCACATTGATTTTCCATGATTTAAGCAATCTATTATTTTCTGCGCATGTAGCTACAGCTTATTTCAAATCACTGTCTCTATTTCTCCCAACTAATTAGCGGCGGACCTCGTAAGATCAAAGTGGAGAAATATGTACAGAATGTTATTGAGATGGCTTTGACAGTCACAATTGCATGAATTAACGTTACAATGAGTGTCCTTCTTATGGTACGTCCATATTTAGACAGGCATCAATAAGAATAAAAAGAATTTCCAGACAGACATTCAAAAAAATACGCAGGATGAGTGACTATATAGAAATGATCCTCCACGTGCAAAAACGGGAATCAAGTGTAAAATGCTCAAAGGAAGACTGTAAAGAACTCACACGTTCAAACCTGGGGGGGGGGGGGCTGCCATTGCCAGGACAGAGTAGGGTAATACAAGTGTGTAGGTTTCACCGGCGTAAATCCGTTTCGAAGTCTGGAGTGGCGCATGATCGAAATCTTTTGCCGAAATTGCGCGAACTCACACTCGAGTATACACCCTCACCCGCCTGCACACACCCCACACAGATATTATTTCTGTTTAATAGTAGTAGTAGTAGACGAGATGGTTAGTAGACTATAAGGATAGAAGACCAAATTGGTCAGTACACCAATTATTGGACGAAACGGTAGTAGACGACTAGACGTACTGGGTAGTAGACCATAATGGTTATAAAGTAGCTTAATCATGTTAATGGTCAGTAGACCAAGACATGGATGATGGTCGCTACTTACCCAAATAGTACATTCCCAGTGGCTTCTAAGAAGAGACCTGTCACCAGTGTCACTTTAGCACCAATCGTGGGTAACTATGATTTCAGAACATCACGAATAAGATATCAAAATGTTATAATTGGTATAATGATGATTTGTTAAAAAGTTGCTATCAGAAATGGTTGAAACTATTTCAAACTATTAGTGCATGGGTCTTCTAGAGACAGGCATCGCCTATTAATTCAACAGAGTATTCCCAAACTTTCTAAATGTTTTAAACTTCAACGCACACACACCACACAGACCCTAAACATGCCAAAATACACTAAGAATCCCCAGAATAAAAATAGACGTGGAGTCCTTTAATTTTTTCATGTGGTTCAAGAATAAACCAAATTTGGAGTTCGGATTTGATAAATGTTTTGTCCCCTTACAGCTGCTCAATCTGCACCCCCCCCCCCCCCTCTCTCTCTCTCTCTCTCTCTCTCTCTCTCTCTCTCTCTCTTTCTCTCTCTCTCTCTCTATCGTCAATTCTACCTCAACTTACAAATTTTCCAACTAGCGGAGAAGTGATGGTTGATGTAAGAGCTTGTAAGCTGAAGATGATCCCGATTTCGATGTCTTTTAGTCCCCGACGATGAGCCTGGAGGAAAATAAATGAGTAATATTGAAAACATGAACTGATTATCACTGGTGTTGTCACTATATATTCAAATGTGTAACCATGATCGTTCGGCAACTCAGAATTTGACCCCTATTTCGCGGTGTTTCAAGTACATTTTTAGCCGTTTATACCCCTATTTGGCGTGAAACGGGTACAAATTGGTCTTTAAAAAACACCCCTATTTTTCGCATTAAGAGTACACTTTTACTAAACCACTTTTTTTTTTCAAATTCAATTCACATCTGGTCAAAAACAGAAAATTGCAAACAAGGACCAGAAAAAGAAAACATCTTTTTTTTTTCAATTTCGAGTACAAGCTCAAAAACACCCTTTTTTCGATTTCGAGTACAAGCTCATGAAAACAACCTTTCACAAAATCGCGAACATGCTCAAAAAAAGACCCCTTTTTACGCGAAATTTCGAACGATCATGCGTACAAGAAGTCAATACAGAGTGCCAACACCAGGCCCTTTACATGGGCGTTTCTACCCTAGCAGATTCAGATTCAGATTCAGATTCAATTCGGTTTTATTAAGACTCAACAAAAAGTCCGAAGACTAAAAGCGTGAGTTTACAAATTTAAAACAGTTTACAAAGTTTAAAAGAAAAATTAAAACATATATATAAGTACATAGAAAAAAATAATAACCACGGAAAATACGTCATTAATACATATTAAAAATTACTAACTTCATTAAAAAAAAAACATTCAGTTAGAATAGTGTGAAAGAAAAAAGCTCCAGCTGTGACCCAGCAAGCATGCCCACTTTTAGAGACCCAACCCCCGCCGCGCCCCACGGATCCGCCAAGTCAGCACCCCCATCGCAACCCGCCCAGCATGCAAACTAAAAAGACCTGGAAGTACTGGGCTGACTAAAGTTCAGCGCCCCCAAGGACCAAAGCAAACAAACACGCAGGCGGACTACGACAGGAGCAACCAACCCAATAGAGCACGCAGGGCGCGGCAGGAGCCAGGCAAGTAAGGAGGAAAAGAGCTAGCCTGCTGAGCCACAGCAAAAATGCCAACCAAAAGGAGACAAGTATACAAACAAATGAAAGAGGGAGACAACAAAAATGGCAATAAACAGATAAAAAATACAAGTAGAACGAACCCTGTATTATATAATCTCTTCCCCGGTGTTCGCAAAGAATAGCTTGCTAGACGGGGTCCGACCACTTGACCGAAGGCCCGCAAGGCCGAAGGCCCGCGAGGCCGAAGGCCCGCGAGACCGAAGGCCCGCGAGACCGACTTTTTTTTTTTAAATTTTATTTTCCTTCATCAGGTGCCGCCGTCGAGTGGTTAAAGGCGCCTCGTTGCAGCGGCGTATGCCTATTATCAGAGGGGGGAGGGAGCAGAGCCAAATATTTCCCGGTAACTCCGTCTAGAATTAATGGCGTAGCTAGGATTTCAGTTTAGGGGGGCAGTAGTGAGCACGGGAAGCGCGCTCTCTGGGGGGGGGGGGGTGTGCAGGGAGGGGCAGTGTTCCCCGCGAGAAGCGCGGAAGCTCCGACGTTCCTTTGAATCGTTCCTTGTCTGCTCCCGCTTCTCTTACATTCTCTGCCTGTTATCGGGGGGGGGGGGGAGAGCCAAATAATTCCCGGTAACTAAGTTTAGAATCAGTGGCGTTGCTAGGATTTCATTTTAGGGGGCGGTGGTGAGAGCACGCGAATCGTGCGAAACACTTACTGAGCGCGCGAAACGGCTCTCTAGGGGGGGGGGGTGCAGGGAGGGGTGTTTCCGCTACTTATAGTATAAACTTACGTTGCCTAATTTCACTGACACTACTTGATCATTAACTCCACTCATTTAACGTTTATTTCTATGGTAATTCTGCTTCATGATCTTATGCATTTAATGTTTAATGCCCCCCCCCCCCCCCCCCATTTCAGGCAGAAAACGTAAGAAGAACGGGTGCAGACAAGGAACGATTCAAAGAAACGTCGGAGCTTCCGCACTTCGAATTTTTTCTCTCCCCCCCCCCCCCCTCCCCCCGATAACAGGCAGAGAACGTAAGAAGAGCAGGAGCAGGCAAGGGAACAATTCGAAGAAAACGTCGGAGCTTCCGTGCTTCGCGCGGGAGGGGAAAAACTCCCCCTTATATGGAGCGCCTTCGAGCGTTCATTATTAAGTGTTTCGCACACTTCGCGTGCTCACTACCGCCCCCTAAAATGAAATCCTAGCAAAGCCACTGATTCTGGACTTAGTTACCGGGAAAATTTTTGCTCTGCCCCTCCCCCCCCCAATAACAGGCAGAGGACGTATTAAGATGAGCGAGAGCAGACAAGGAACGATTCAAAGGAACGTCGGAGCTTCCGCGCTTCTCGCGGGGGGGGGGACACTCCCCCTCCCTGCACCCCCCCCCCCGGAGCGCGCTTCCCGTGCTCACTACTGCCCCCCCCCTAAACTGAAATCCTAGTTACGCCACTAATTCTAGACGGAATTACCGGGAAATATTTGGCTCTGCCCCCATCCCCCCTCTGATAACAGGCACCTGTTACGCCGCTGCAACGAGGCGCCTTAAACCACTCGGCCGCGGCACCTGATGAAGGAAAAAAAAAAGTCGGTCTCGCGGGCCTTCGGCCTCGCGGGCCTTCGGTCTCGCGGGCCCTCGGTCTCGCGGGCCTTCGGTGAAGTGGGCTGTCACCTGATAGACAGTCCGTTAGAGGTGTGAAGTGTGTAAAGACAGTTCTTCCATCGAATCGTCTTCATCAACCTCCATTACACAGTAAGAAAGTGATTAGATCTGTTGGTGATCTAGTTGTAACGCATGCTTTAACTCTTTTCTCTCTCTCTCTCTCTCTTTCTTCCTTCTTTCTTTGACATCTTTTTTCATGCGAGCAAGAGGCAAATCTTCATTTAAAACTTATTACGCCCTCTAAAGTGACCTTTCTATTGTGAAAGCTTCATCATACTACAAGAGCAACTAACCTCGTTTGGAAAAAAAGGCGCCATGATGGAAAATGCTAGCCAACTTATGAAGGTCGACACGACGAGGCAGACGAAAGTGATTACATCTGATTTCGTTATCTTGTATTTGCCGCAGCTGTCATCATTGAAATGTTTCTCGTCCTCGTCGTCGTCGTCATCGTCTCCATCATCAGCGCTGTGACCATCCTCCTCAAAGCGATCTTTTAAATCATCATGACTTAGTAGTACGAAGTCCTGAAATGTCCTTGCACTGTCAAGCGTTTCATTCGCGCCATCGTTTCTTTCCGGGCTTCTTTCGTTCGAATGCATGTCTTCAGGCAATCTCGATCTCGAACGTAATTGGCTGGAAGTGTTCGTGCCCGCCTCTGACTGATCTGTTGCAGACGATGGCGTATTGTCAGAGTCAAAACTCCCATCAGGGGTTGTAAAGGAGACCCGTTTGTACTTTTTCTTTCTCGGCATTACGTCTCCATGTTATTAAAGCTGTGTATAGAAACAAAGGAAAAGAATCAGTGATGATCAAAAGACATGGTCAGTGGGAAGATTGAAGATGTGATATGATTTCACTTTACAACGTATTAGATAAGTATTCACTTTATAAACATGAGTAGCAATACCGAATTCCCATACGAATAAATCATGGTGTCCTATTTTAACAAATATTTTCAATTATCGAACATTAGTAAGCTTCCTGAGAAATTTTGAATACGGTTTCTGTACAAATGATTTGTATTTTATCAGTAAATGTGCATTGTAAGGATAAGACATGTAATTGTGAGTCGTGTGGTATTGCCTCCACTTGTTCATGTCATGTTTATTGCTATTTTGTTATACAAATGAACTTATCGTCAAGGACTACTAGCAATAAGTCATTTTTATTTTCGGATATGACTCTTGAATCTGTACATTATCTTTACATGGCATTATTGATGCAGAGTACTCCTTTCTCCTCTGTGATTCTCTTTTAGCTTTCACTTCTTTCTCTTTCTCTCTCTCTCTATCTCTCCATTTATCTACTTCAATTTTATACAATCTTATTTCTTTGAGTGAATTTACATCACTGTCTTCTTTAAAGTTGGTTTTATATATAACTGGTATTTTTCTGGACGGACGTCTCATCGAGCTCTTAACAGTGTGCGTGTGCGTGTGCGTGGGCGCGTCTGTGTATGAATAAATAAATCAATAAAATAATCAAATCATTTTTTTTAGTGAAGCAATAAGCATTGGCAAAATGATCAGAAGGCTTTAAAGAGGTCTATCTGACATTTTAAGTGGCCATACTGCTTTCTGAACGAAAGTGTTTGTTTGTTTCGTATACCGTGAATTGTGACACTTTAATAGAACAGGCAAAAAGGAATGGTTTCATTTGGCAAACATCTCTTCATTCTCGTATAATGAAAAGTTGAGGCATCTGTCTGAACATGGATTTATATATAGTTGAAAATCCTATTTTTAAGAAATCAATATTTTGCCAAGATTTCCGCAAGATTTGTATGAAGGCTGGAATTGCCCTGACATGTTCACCTTTTGTCAAGGTGATCCACAGGCTGCTAACAAACTTGGAATGGTGAGTTATTGGAAAGTTAAATAGTTTGCCCTCGGACACTCATACTGCTTTCACACCAAGGTACGGTCGCTGGGTACGGTCGCAGAGACCGTACCCAGCGACCGATCGGACGTGCTTTTACACCGCCGTCAAAATTTGGTCAGGCCCAGAGCGATCGGTCGCTGTATAACTGACCTAGCCGGAAGCGGAAGTAGAGATAGCGCGTGGGCCTGTATGGGGGGTCATTGCATTTCGATCGGTCGCTGAGTACGATGTGCTTTCACACCAAGGTAAGGTCGCTGGGTACGGTCGCTGAAGTACCTCAGCGACCGTACTCAGCGACCGATCGTTTTTGACCAAAACGATCGGTCACTGAGTACGATGAAATGCTTTCACACTATGATTTCATCGGTCGCTGGGTACGATCGCAGCGACCGTACCCAGCGACCGTACCTTGGTGTGAAAGCAGTATCTGACAGGAGACATCGTTTGACAACACTGACCCGTTGATTACTGAATATTGTCATCCCTAAGTGTCCATCTTGCTCTTGCTTGTCTAGTAGGCTATGGACTAACAATAATAAGTTTATTCCTCACGTGTGTTGAAACCATTACTTAAAAGCTCGTACAATATGCAATCATCGGAAAACTAGAATCACCAGAAACTGTTTTTCTTTCCCTCCCTCAAAATGAGAACTCATTCTAATAATAATAATAATATTCCGTTCTTGTATAGCACATATCACGTTATTATCTTACGTCTCTATGCGCTTCCAAAGGACTTTGGATATTATGCTATTCAGTGCATGTGTTTCCCTTCAACGGAAGAACGGTGGCTATAAATCAATGTCTCATGTTATGCGTAGTGCACCTATTAGCCCACGAGATCTTAAAAATAACGCAAGGTTTTATACTACAGGCTAAACTGTGTCATTGCGATGTTCCGCATGTCCCTTGGTTGAGCACGTGAAAACTGATTTCTCCCCCAACTGTGCGAAAGATTTCATCATTCATTCGGCATCAATGACTCCATCTATCCATAAAAATGCTCTTTTCCATATGGGATGAGAGGTTGTCCTACTTGATACCTACCAGTTAGCGAAGCCAAAACTCTCAACGTTAATCAAAGCTGTATTTTCAATATAAATTAGTAGGCGCCGATGATTACAGGTGACCCATCAGTAGACATTGCTGATATCCTTTCCCTATTATAGTCGGCGCCTCTGATTACTGTCTATATGATAATGAGTGTGACCTTGATCCCATCAGATGAGTCTGCGCTGTTATCAGGTTGCATTTTTCTTTCACCAAAAACAAGAAAATTGCTTTATAGATAAATAAAGCATTTGTATTTATGATTACAAACTCAGAAACTCTTTCAGATTCAGTTAGAGATAAGGCCACACATCACAGCTTTAGTCATGTTAGTCATGTTAGTCATGTTAGAAGAGGGTTCAAAAAGAACAAAAATACGAGTCATCTATGAGTTAAACTCCTTGGATATAGGGAGACTTCCCACATCTCTTCTGTTCAACCTCTTCCCCCTCCTCTCTCTCTTCTTCTTCTTCTTCTTCTTTTTCTTTTTCTTTTTCTTCTTCTTCTTCTTCTTTCTTCTTCTAATTATTATCTGGTGCAACATTGTCTTGTTTTGTGTCGCTTTTTTTTTCTTTCTTCTTCTTGCCTTGTCCTGTCCTGTCTTATCTTATTTTGTCATTGCCATTAACAGCATGTGACAAGTCATGTTTTGAGATAGAGGGCTTTTTTCATGTGAGGAGGTGAAGAGTTCATGTGAGATGCTGAAAGACGCTGCTGATTTTTATAAAAGAAGAAGTATACTTAAAATGCGAGGAACTCCATGGAAATGTCATCTAGTTTTGTGTGGTGGTGCCGATTTTGTGTGAGGGAAAGTGTTTAATTTTCTTTAGAACAATATGGCACACATTTGACGTGAGATAGTGACAAATTTTATGAGAGATGGCCCAGTTTTATAGGAAAGCGCGCATATTTTCTGAGAGAGGCTCCAATTATCTGTGAGATGCGCCACTTTTCATGGGATATGGCGCTGATTCTTTAAGAGATGGTGCCGATTTTTATTTAAGATGGCCTGAATTCAAGTAAGAAGGTTCTGATTTTTGTGATATTATGGCACCAATTCTATGTGGGATGACGCCGATTTTCATTGAAGAAATACGCAAATAAAGTTTAAAAGGAAGTATTTTCTCCAAAACTTTTTTTTTCTTTCTTTCTCTCTCTCTCCTCTTTTACATTAAAAGAGCAATAAACTTAATTTTTTCCAACCTCTTTTCATCCAAAGGTTTATCAGATTGTGTATATACAAATTTGTAGATTATTTTGAATTATGGAATTAACTCCAAAATAAAATCGTTTTTGCCCTGCTGTTTTATGCTAACTTCTTTTTTATTTTAGAGCAATGAAGAGTGCAATGGTATTCAAATCGTGTACAACCTATTCATATTCAGAAACTCATTTAGATTTCGCTTTCACTTTGTGTACTTAAACCTTAAAGCAATATGGTTATTGTGATATAATATGCAAATGTGTCGATCTGAATCATGGAATTAACTATTTCTGATCTGTTTTTGCTCTGCTGTTTTATGCTTATTCATTTTTATTCTTAATGTAGTTAAGAGTGCAATGATATTCATCCTTGTACACCTATATTACATCAAAACTCGTTTAGATATTGCACTCCATCTGTGTTATTTCAGCCTTGAAGCCACAAAGCTATTTATTGAGATATGATATGCGAAATCTATTCAAATCATTAAATTCACTCCAACATCATATTTTTTTATGAATTTATATGATACAAGGCTATAGCCTTGAAGCCATATGGTTATTTCACAGTGCTGAATAGTGGCAAGATACTTCTGAAAGAATATATTTCTAGAGTGCATCTTGGCCTTAGTTGATATGTACGCCATATGAAAGGTCTCATAGACATGTTAAGATTTGCTTAAACATGTCTAAGTAAATTTACTAAGATGTGTCATCTTATTTAATTGCATGCTATGGTTTTCAGGCTGCAGAAAGGGAGACCTAGCAAGATAGAAAAAAAACAGTAAAACATGCTGAAAAAAATCACCGAAGTAAAGAGAGACTTGAAGGTGGAATGTGATAAGAGAATCGTCCAAAAAGCCAAAGAAATTATGACAAATTTCAATCATCCTTTGTTTTCATTCTACGAGTTTGTTAGATCAGGGAGAAGGCTAAGGTCACTCAAATGTAGGGCACAGCGATTCACAAACACATTTATTCCGTATTCTATCAGCATATAACCAAACATAATTTTTCATTTGTTTCTTCTTCTTCTTTACACAGGAAAATAGGGAAACTATACCCATAGTTTGACCAACCAGGATTATTAAATTTTGTTATGAAAATAGAGGATCATATCATGAGCATTTTTCAGGTAGTAATGGGGGGGGGGGAATTACTATTTGAATTATACAGCTGTATACTCTCATTTACTTCAAGTGTCCCTGTAGAAATCAGATTAGTTATTATCGAAACAATCATATCCAAATGAATGCAATATCATGTATGTAATTTTTTTGTATATTCTTCTGTTACTTGAATATTTGTATGTATGCCTTTAATATGTGAGTAAATCAAATATCCGTGTGTTGAGCACATATTGGACCAGTAAATACTATACTTTACTATATACTATACTTAACTACACATCGTAGTTATCAGTGGTTATACAAAGTTATTCATTTCATTTATTATCCGTGTCCACAAAGGATTATTGTTTATGTACAATAACTGCAAAGTTAACTTTCGAATGTGGAGTGTATGAGACCCCCCCCCAAAAAAAAAAAAAAAAAAAAATGGAAGAGAAGAGAGGAGAGAGATGGAGAGCGACAGAGACAGAGACAGGTAGAAAGAGAGAGAGAGAGACGAAGAGAAAGAGTCAGAGACAGGGAGAAAGAGGGAAAGAATGGGAGAGAGAGGAGACAGAAAAGAGGGAAGAGCAAAGCTGTAGACAGCGTAGAAACGATAGAGAAAATTCATGAGCAAATTGGAAAAAATGAAATAATGTTAATATGTAATCAGGGAATAAACCTTTGATTGAGTTAGACATGCTAGATGCCATATTGATTACTACATAACGACATTCTAACGCAGGTCACACGGTGATCATATTGTGTAGGGGCATAGAAATTTCTTTTAACATGAGATGCAAGTTTTTCGCAGCCTTCGTTATGAATAGTATGAGTGAGAAATCCTTGTCGTCTATGCTACCGTGAGTATAATGTAGATCGGGAGCCAAAGGGGTCACCTGGCGAAAAAGGGTACATAACAATGATCTTTGGACAAAACTATAATCGTCTACCATGCACAAAGTGGTGTCCACAGATCACTTCACGAAAAGGGGTTTCTTTTTTCGCTTGTTTGACCCCCTCTGGCTCCCGGTCTAATGGTGCAAACAGTTTTCCCTTTCACCACGAAATAAAAGGAGAGTGTTGAGTCTGTGTTGAGACATCACTAAATATGAACTTGAAATTATGTTGCCTATAATCATAATAACGGCAATGATAACAAATAAGTGTCATTTTGATGAGTAACCAGTCGAATCATTAGTACGTCCCATTACTTCCCCCCCCCCCCAAAAAAAAAAAAACAACAACAACAACAACAAAAGCAACAATAAAACAAAACACACACCAAAAAAAAAAAAAAAAAAATTGGCCATGACATAGGATACACTTACTGCTGATTTGGCCTTCTTACATGTCCTAAAGCCACGGCCTCGATGCGTCACAAAGAAAGGTGCGATGTGTAGTACTGTTATTGACCTTCCACAAATATTTGTATATTATATAGGTCTTCGACGGGTACTGCTTTTGTCGATCTCAAATATACAATACCGAAATAACGTTCACGTTCATGTCTTTTCATACCCAAGTAATGTGCAATCGACCTATTTCGCCTGTTTCATCTGAATTAAAGTAATAATTCAACATAAAAATAGTTCGAAAGGAGGTAGTTATGTATGAGCTATACTTATAGTTGGTATCCCATTTGCGTGGCAATCTTCACAACAAGTGGTGAATCATGAAAAAAAAAGTTTCAGAGTTTCGTTCAAGAGATTTATTTTCATAACCTCATGAAGAACGAGGTGGTGACACACGCATAATAAAATTATGTAAATGAATAAACGTTTAAATTATCGGTAGCTACAGAACCTTAATACAAGTAATAATTAGGAATGTACATTACACTCACAGTTTATTCCACTCACAGATTTCAGACATCTTATATTCATATGATATTTTTCCAAAGGCAGAAATGGAGGATTTTCTCAAAATACCCGTTTACTATAAACTGTATTCAAATTTATGCACATCTCTCGATCTCCAGAACGCTTGGCTACCAACTTTTCAGTTCATCTGTTATGCATAATGTTACCTAAATAGATGGAATCCAGTTTGCATATATTAGTTGCTGCAACGTCGAGTGAGCCTCTGGCAAGCTTCTCAGTTTTCAAGTGAAACTTTTGTTCAAAAAGACTTAGTATGCATAAAATTAGTAGGAGCAAGGAGTTTCCAGAGCTGGAGTCACATCTAAAACATTCCCTTTGAACCATGTTCGATGCCGCCAGGAGAAAATATGTCAGGCATGTGCTTAACCATGTTAACTGGATCTTCCTTGCAGATACGTAGACAAATATTTTCTGCCTGGCTGCAAACTTACGGGCCATTTTCAAAGGGAAATGTGCTTTTGTAACGATAATTACTTTTCGCTACCACTCGTCTGATAATACGAGCAGTACACAGTGCTTACCTTTACAGGAGGCAAGCGAAAGGAAATGGTGCAAAATCTCCTGAAATATAAATCAAAATTACTCGACTGGGCATGTGTGGGCACTAATCTAACATAATAAATCGTAAATAACCGATACTAATATTCTTTTCTCATCCAAAACAATTCAGATATTAAATAGAAGTCTCAATAATGAATTAGAAAAGGTGTCAAACTGGTTAAGAAGCAATAAATTGTGTTTAAATACCGATCAGTCTAATTTTATATAAACTATCAAATTCATCCCGTATTTCAATAGATGATATAACTGTCGAAGTGAATGACAAAATTATAAAATATGTTCATTTTACTAAATTTTTGGGTGTGCTTATTGATGACAATTTATCTTGGAAAATTCAGATGTATATCTGGGACAATATACGTCTGGGACCGACCTTTAACGTCACCATCCATATAACTAAAACTATCTCTCGAAATATTGGTATCATTGGCAGATTACGTTCTATCTTACCCAAGAATATTCTTATTACATTATATAACATACTTGTTTGACAATTTTTAAGCTATTACAATGTTGTATGGGGAAATACAAGTCAAAGCAAGTTACATCCTTTATATTCACTTTAAAAAAGTAGTAAGAATTTGTACAAATTCTAAGTATCTTGCACATTCTAAACCATTATTTCAAGAACTGGACATATTTAACATATTCCAGCTTAATTATTACTTTTTAGCAATATTACTTTTTAAACATAGAAATGGTATTTTACCGCAAAGGCTGTGTAATATGCTAACTTTGAATACTTCTGTACATCAATATAATACTAGAAGTGCAAGTAAGTATCATTTGTGGGCTGTAAATAAGGCTTTTATTTCTTTCACTTTTAGACACAAAGCACCAGTTATATGAAATTCCTTACCAAATGAAATTACATCAATCATTTTTTATAATAGCTTCAAGAGGAAATTAAAGGAATTCCTCGTATTTTCTGATTTTTCGCCCTGAAGTTATAATATTTGTTTCCAAACTTTGTCTAGGGTTGTGTGATTTTGTATTTGTTTGATTTTACACATCTTTTAAACTTTTGTTGTTGTTTTGTTTGTTAATTCCTTTTACTACTCTTGCCTGTCAATTTTCAATATGTAAAGGGGACTGTCTTGACAAGACCATCCTGATCTTTTCATGGTACCCTTAATTCCATGAAAATTATATTATTTTTAATGGTTTGGCGTCACCTGTGCCTGGGAAGGGAAAAGCGAATAGAATCACTGTAACTCTCAGGTCTCTCCTCCCGATATCACTGACTGGGGGTGTGCAGGTGGACCACATACACCGGGGTTTCCCCCTACTCTTATAAGAATAGTGCAGTGGGATCTTTAACGTGCAAAGGTGGTGACTCTCCTTTACACGGGACCTCCATTTAACGTCCTATCCGAGGGACGGAGTGTTTTCCACTGTAGCATAGCCTGCGTCTATGAAACAGGGGAGGGGCTCGATAACACACAACGTAGGCTTCAGTCATCCGCCTTGGCTGGACTCGAACCCACGGTCTTTTGGTTCGAGAGGCAGACGCTTTACCGACTGAGCCAACTCGCTCCCTCATTGAATATGAATCTGGTTTTAACTTTGTACATGACATTGTATTACTATCCATTCAGATTGTAAAGGAATTATTTGTATATATATGATATGCTTTATTGGAATTGAATTAAACTGAATTGAACTGTACTTTAACAAATTCCCTTTTCATTTTCGTCCGCAAGTAATCGGAAAAGTGCCAAATTGCGGGTTTCAGGATTGTAAAATTTTACTATTTTTCACAAATTAAAGCTGCTATCATGCGACATGCGCAAAATTTCTGGACACAGTTAGGCTTTGTATTCATATTTTATCATCTGTTCGATTTTCTGTCTGTTAATTCAAATAAAAAGTGAAATGTAAAAGAAATTTTATATGTGACAAAATCACGCTTCAACCTTCCCCATAATGTTCGCGGCATCGAACCTCGGACTTCAAAGGCAACAGCACACCTGTAGATTCTATTGTGAAACCTTAGAAGGGAACAGCTGCTTGAAATGAATTGTTGCCAGTTGGGATTCTAGCTCTTAAAAGTCCTTAGTATAGGAGTGAAATCAGAGCAGATGACAGCTGCCGCTGCATCATATTTGCCATCAAAGAAAAGTTAATCATGGAGGGGCAATTACATGACTCAAAAAAAAGGGGGAAGGCGACGGGACCTTTCTTCACTCTTCTCTCTAAAAATCAGCATGCCATTATACTCGATGATTTTTACAGTTTCAGCTAATTAACTTGATGTTAGACATCCAAAACGCAACGTTATTTTTCCGGGGTTAGTCATTTTCATGAATAATTACAACAGTGTACAAATCACGAGTTTCACACAAATCAAATACCAAACCCAACACACGTCGTCAGTCCAAAGTGGATGTATATATAGGCTAAATGAAAGCTTCGACACCACGAAAGGACTCTAATAGCTTGTTCATTCTCGGTATTATGGTGATTCATTGCGGAGCTGGTAAAAGCTCTGAAGATGATGTCATGATCAATTATTCAGCCATTCGCAGGGAGTTTCAGACCTAGGATGTTCCGCCTAGACAATCATCACGATTATACGTCAAGCGAACAACACCGATGGGAATTTCGCAAAGAAAATTATATGTTTACAATGCTATCATCAAACCGTGACATAAAGTAGTAAAGAAACTTCGCAAATGCGAAGCAGAATTTGAACCTATGTCTTATCATGTAACCCGCTTTGTTGTGAATTTGAGATGTACAAGAGCCAAATATATAACAAAGAGCAATATATATTTAGATTTGTGTTTCATGAACATGCTTATAATTTATATAAATCCTCTCCTTTGTTCCTCGCGTTCGTTTCATTTTTCTCTAAAGCAAATTATTTTCATTTTCTTTTACACTCTTATGTTGGACAAATTAAGTTGGATATGACGTTGGGTGAAAAGTCTTTATAATTTGCATTATCTCTTAAAAGCAATGTATACACACACAATGGGTTTTACAGACGTGTATCAGTATCAATAAGATATGATTATTAGCGTTTTGTACCGACCTTTAACGTCAACATCCGAAAGACGGAGTAAGGTTCGTTGGGTTGTGTTTCTCGAAACCGTCATGCATGTAAGTCTAAGTTCATGGACATCCAATTGAAACGCGTGTTAATTCTAAAACACACGTTTCAATGTGATGTCCAAGAAGTATACTTATGGCGGTTTTGAGAAACAGCCCCTGGGTCCACACAGAGTAAGTTTGTTTGTTTATTTATTTTCACCATGCATAATAAACAATCACATTGACAAGAACAGCGTATTACATCAAAATAGAATACATAGTAGGAACAAAGCATAAACATAAATGTTTGAAGCGCAGAGTCCCTAGAATAACATAGTAGGTAATAAATTCGTTTCGTAAAACATGGCTTGAAATAAAACATTCATGATTTCGTTTAATCGACAGAAATAAAAACAAATAAAAATAAGAAAAAAATGTTAATCGTGCCCCTATATCGTACTATACCTCCTTACCCTGTCATAAAAAGACAGAAACACTTAGGTGTACCTCAAGAGCTATTATGATGAATATTTGGAGAGGAGTAATTCTTTCATATTCCTTTTAAATGATATAATAGTGCTACAATTTCGTATATGAGATGGTAATGCATTCCAAATGTCAGGTCCTACATATCTAATTGATTTATGTGCTAAAGCAGTAAGTAAGTTGTCAATGCACTGACAAAGCATATCGTGCTTGTGGCGTATACTGCCATCTGTGACCTTAAAGGTTTCTTCACAAAACACTGTTGGCAATTTTTTATGAATGCAAATTATCCCAAATATGTAAGTACGGTGTCAATATTGACCTTCTGCATACAGATATAGTGTTCATAGCAGAATATACTGATATTCCCTAGCTCTCTACGGATCTGTAAATTATGTTGTGATGACTGAATCTTCACTTCATATTTCTTTCCCTCTAACACACACACACACACACACACACACACACAACACACCCACACTATCCTGATGATTTATTTCTTGCGAGGTTCAATGTCATAAACACATGAATGCTCAAGATCGATAGCTTTTATCTATGCTGCTATACCAGTACATTCTCTGAAATGATGGCATAGTAGTACCAACCCAGTCACACCGCCAAACCGCTTCCAGACCGACTTCAAAGTGGCTGAGCCTTTGACTTAAAGGATATTGTAATTTTTGTTCGTTCATTTATCGATCTCGTGTCGGTCTCCATGGTGTGAAAGCGATGTTAGACAGCATTTAGTGAATCTAAGCACATTATGATGGCAACAGCATTACAGCCATTGACAGCATGCAGCATGAGTTCCAAAATATACAAGTTAACATTTCCTTGTACAACCTGTAGGTTGCTCAAGCATGCCTCTAATAGCGTGAATAGTATTGTTTACACCGAGTCACCTGGTCAGGTGGTGCTCCTTTAAAAAAAATGCTGTGCAAATTATGACCAAGCAAGCCCATGCAGTGCTAGTGACAAGAAGATGAATTAATCATTGTTAATCAAATTCCTATTTTCATAACTTAATCAAGTAATTACAACCACTTGGAGACGAATGTTACTTATTCATGAGTGAAGCACATAAACTATGAATGGAATCAACGTTCAGCCGTTCGAGGGATCAAGAGCGAATTTGGAGTTAAATTCAAGCATGGATGTATTTTAGGGCCAAGACAGTTTTCTCATCGTGATTACATATGTTTACCTGTACAGCCCACGCTCACACCCACAAGAAAAAATCATTCCTCTTCCTCCTCCTTCTCCTCCTCCTCCTCCTTCTTCTTCTTCGTCTTCCCTTTTGTCTTCTGCTACATCCTCCTCTTTCTGCTTCTTCTGCTTCTTCTGCATGCTTCTTCTCTATCTTCTATCGAGATATGGTATACACATTGCAAGTTTACTGACTGCTGAAGTTCATTCATTACTAAAAAAAAATACAAAATCTTTCACCAAGGCAATCCACTCCAACCAAGGTAATGTACAGGCCATATTCTGATGTTGCTCATGATTGTGACGATTGAAAGAAAAGAAAATCTTACCAAATTCAGCCTTGCTTCAAGATTCTGAAGGCCACATGACGGTATCAGTGAGGTCATGATTCTTAGACAGAGGATCCGTGTTTTATGACCCAGTGATAATTCCCCCAAGACGTTTGCTCATTTGGTGGCGCCGGAGTCCAAATTCCGAATCTTGAACCGAGACCGGCTGTAGAACAGTAGTTATACTTGAGGATAGTGAGGAAGCGTTGACGTGAAAAAAAGGTAAATGAGTAAATTACTGTGTAATAATCCTCAATCAATGCACTTCCGATTCCAAGTGTCAAGGATTTTCAGAAGTATGCCTCTATACATCTAGAGTTCCATCAAGAATTATTATCTCTTTTATGCTTCAATACGAATTTAGTCAAATTTACTCGTGGAGCACTTTGAGTGATTAACTCAACTCGTTTACTCCGAAAATGAAAGTACGTCAGCAAGGAAAACAAAAATCAGGAGAAAATCTGCTCGACACGAGGTAATGAATTTCCCAAGCTTATCTGGTCATAGGTGACTGCCCCCACACAATGCAGGAGGTTCATTGGCTGTTGTACGGCGCACTCCATCATTATGTACGGAGCGTGATCTGCGGCGCTTTAGCCATTTCATGCTTCTGCCGACTGCAACTGGTCATTTGTATCTTAACGAGTTACACGCACTTTAATAACCTGTGCGTCACGCTCTGCTGTGAAGGACGTGAAACAGCCGCAGCGGATGGAATTGAAGGACATGAAATAGCCACTGGGAATGGGATGTACTACTTAAATAGGAAACTACTATACTCTCAATAAATTCTTACATATTTATATCCAGTAATGTAAAAAAAAAAAAATTAAAAAATTTAAAAAAATTTAAAAAGCTAAAACGAAATAAGGAAGAAAGGGTCGTTTAAAAAAAAAAGATCTTTCAGATGTGAAAGTATTACAGGAGCCACAAAAGTTGGACTTAGCTTATCTTCCACAATGTGAAAACAAATGTT
The DNA here is from genome assembly GCA_029962745.1 of Echinometra lucunter. Taxonomy (NCBI): domain Eukaryota; kingdom Metazoa; phylum Echinodermata; class Echinoidea; order Camarodonta; family Echinometridae; genus Echinometra; species Echinometra lucunter. The sequence goes on from CM057153.1 coordinate 35,482,126, forward strand.
TGCAAACAGCAAAATGCAAATAAGCTTCAAAGAAGGGAAGGGAATGAACAGACTGCGTCAGTGCATTCAATTCATCTCCGAACGATTTCCATTCATCGGCCACAAACATCGAATTCCTTTGGCAGATTCCAGAGGCGTCGATCCATTTTTCGGATGGGGGGGGGGGGGCAAGACGGCCAAGCGGAGATGAACCCACGGCTACTGAGATATATATATGTATATGTTTATGTGTGTACATGTGTGTGTGTGTATGTATATATATATATATATATATATATATATATATATACCCATTTTTTCAACCCTTGATTCAAAATGGATGACAGCTGTGGGGAACATTGAGGGAGCTACGCAATTATTATTCTCCCATTTTCATTTCTTTCAGTATATATATATTGTCCCCTTATTCTGACTTATGCACGTATCCAGGCTTCTAGCTGAGATCCAACTGCGGCATGCGGCTTTTCATTGTTCATTAACTCATCTGCACCAAAATAAAGGATCAAAAAGGGTTGGAAATCTTTCTGTCGGTCAATTGGATTCGGTCACACCTAACTGCTGGCCCGCCTCTGTGGTCTAGTGGTAAGGCATTGGCGTTCTAAGCTAGTGACCCAGGTTCGATTCCCGGCGGAGGCCTTTTTTTTAACCCTTGATTCAAAATGGATGACAGCTCTGGGGAACATCGAGGGAGCTACGCAATTATTATTCTCCCATTTTCATTTCTTTCAGTGTTTATTATTTACAAGGGAGTTGCCAAAGTTGTTTGCATTTGTCAAATTTCTTTCAATGTATTGTCCCCTTATTCTGACTTATGCATGTATCCAGGCTTATAGCTGAGATCCAACTGCGGCATGCGGCTTCTCATTGTTCATTAACTCATCTGCACCAAAACAAAGGATAAAAAAAAGTTGGAAATCTGTCTGTTGGTCAATTGGATTCGGTCACGCCTAACTGCTGGCCCGCCTCTGTGGTCTAGTGGTAAGGCATTGGCATTCTAAGCTAGTGACCCGGGTTCGATTCCCGGCGGAGGCATTTTTTTTCAACCCTTCATTCAAAATGGATGACAGCTCTGGGAAACATTGAGGGAGCTACCCAATTATTATTCTCCCATTTCCATTTCTTTCAGTGTTTATTATTTACAAGGGAGTTGCCAAAGCTGTTTGCATTTGTCAAATTTCTTCCAATATATATATATATATATATATATATATATATATATATATATATATATATATATATATATATATATACATTTATATCATACACACGCATATATAGATATACATATACATAACATAGGCCTATGTCATCGTGAAGCATTTTCAATGTGGGGAAAATACGCATCTTGCTAGACTTTGAACCATACTGTGTTGTTGTTGTTGTTTTAATTTTGCGAGCGAGCAAAAAAAAAATAACAATTTTCTTGTTATGAGGGAAGTGTTTAGTTATCAAAATACACTATAGGCATAAATGATACATGATATAAATATATGGTTACATCGCTGCCAAATATTTTTTCACATCGCTGGTCCATTGTTGCTACCCCCGAAACCACTCTGTTCTTTAATATTACGAGCGAGCGAAGCGAGCGAGGAATCACACACTGTTTTTGATGGTAGAAGTAGTAACCCCTTCGAAAAATTACACTGTGAGCCCATGGAACATTTACATTGTCTATTCGGTCTCATCTCACTAACCGAATTCGTTCACTTTTCAAAACCATTAATATCAAACGAGCGAGCGTAGCGAGCGAGGAAAAATATACCCTTTTCCATATGATAGCAGTGTTATTTCGTCATCATAATGCGCTACACAAGAACGAAATGTTATCATTATCATCATCAGAATACACTCTAAACCTGTCATGATATCTAAATAATACATACGATCCCCAGTGTGCCGAATAATTATGACACTGTTTTAGCTACCTGGCTTGCAGTCCGAATCCATTCTGTTTCTACCAATAGCAAGTATTTCAACGACCGATCCCGGCAAAATTATATGGATTCGTCATCAAAAATTTGTCAACCCCATCGCTGCCCAAATATTATGATATTTTGGAATCTCGCTGCTATAATAAGCTACTTGCTGCCCGGAATCATCTTGTATCTACCTTTTACCAGCGAGAGTAGCGAGCGAGCTAACGAAAAATATGTCTTTTTTCTTTAATCGAGGCTGTTATCTACTGAAAGTGTAGGCCTATCTATTTTTAGGTCAACTGGCGTTCAATTTCTTGGAGTGATATCTTGTTTGGTTATATTACTTCCTATGAGTAGAAGAATAGTATAACATTAGATAGGAACTGTAGATGCAAACCGATTTCCTTTCATTAAAGTAGTAATTATCATCGGCATTGGTTAAAATACTTAAATGCGAGCGAGCGAAGCGAGCGAGCGCTTCCCAGTGTCCCATTTACTTTCTTTTTCCTTGTTTTCCGCTTTCATTTCACTTCCTTCTTTCCTTTTCCTTTCTTTTCTCTTTCTTTTTCTTTTTCCTTTTTTCTTTTTTTTTTGGTTCGGTCAGACAAAACTAGTCCAGGATTGAGATTTGCCGATGCATTCTTCCCCTCCACTTATTGCGATGACTGGAGGCAGTGAAACTGTGAGGGAGAAAAAGGACTGGGATGAGCAAACATTGTATTATAAAGAGAACAATGCTTTGCCCCCTCCCCATCCACTGTCGCTCTCTCTCTCTCTCTCTCTCTCTCTCTCTCTCTCTCTCTCTCTCTCTCTCTCTCATGGTTCCAGCGCTACTGACTTGGGCGTATATCATTTGGCAGTCTGTGGTTCAGTCAGGGCCAAAACCCACGGCCAAAGCCAAGGCCAAGGCGTGAAAAATTCCAAGGTCGGTCAAGGCACCTTAGCGCTGATGCTCCGTTGAGGCATTTTTATCTCTGTTCTAATTGTTGGAGTTAAGACCAAATTTAGCATTAATCTATCAGGAAAAAATTACTCCAACTTTAACTGACGTTTAAAAAAATCTATCCTGATAGAATGCGTTCAGTTTGAAAAGATGCCGAAATTGTAGTATTTCTATACTTATGAATGATAACAAACTCATTTCATCATTCTGCTTTTTGTGATTTCGTGTGAGTGGGGTTATACCCTTTTCTTTTATTTGTTATGAGAAATGTAATCATAGTAAGGCACGTCAATTTTATGGGTAGAATTGAATTCGGCGAATAGTGATGATTTTCTTTTGATACTCTGGATACCGTATAGAGGAGAGACCATGAAGTTCAGATGTGATTTACAGAATTATCCAGAGTCTTCTACACACATAGTTTGACCAAATCAATAATTGTGGTGGAGCCGGTATATCCAACACCCTATTTGAATAGCTTCCAAGTTTCAAAGCAATATGTGATAGCTTTACGGCTTGTCGAACAGCCCAGATAAATCTTTTCTTTCGGCCCCCCCCCCCCACCCAACCGTTTACCAGTTTATGGATACGCCAGCGAATGGGTAGCAGTATGGCGCCAATTCCTGTTTACATGGTTTATGCTTGCGTGGGTTCATTCTCAATACAACTTGCGCCAAAATGCTTCGCCTACCATTTGATAAGTTGGCCAACCTTTCTGTGTCTATAAATAAATTCAGTTGTAAAGAACTACCGACTAACCCTATATTTCCAAATAGAACCTCGATCCGTAATATGGATGTGGGAGGTAAAATGATCAGGAACATGCGCTCGACAAAATACGTGCTACCAAGGGGGTGTCAACTGTCCTAATCCCCCCCCCCCCCCCCCACTTGCCCATCTCCTTTAATCTACCTGCGTCAGAACTCCTGAGGCCTCATAAGCGGGAACAGGTCAATCGTTCACTGATTGAGTCTCCAAACACGTATTTTTTCACGTCATAATAAAATGGATCATTCCACTTTCCATGCTTTAGTATAGCTCATGCAGATTAGTCGTGTACGTGTCGCAAAACCTAATGTGCATGCGTCGTTGACGTATCCACGTTCTACTAAATGACTCTTTAAGATAATTCTTGCTAGCGCATAAATGCATTGAATTTTAGCAATTGAATTGGTTTTGACCCATAGTGCGTTAAGAATTGTTTTATTTTATTTTGAATTTGTTCTTTGCTTATAGTTCTGACTGGCATAAGGATAAATTTGACATGAAGTTCACCCTGTCTTTCAGATGATATCCGTATGAGCTAATTTAGTGTTACTTGAAAAGTTGAACATTTCGAATGATGAACACGCAGAAACAAAAATGTCTAAAATGATACCGTGCGCACTTGCATCAACTCTCCCTAAAAACGCTAAAATACCTTTTTTCAGATTGTCTATTTTAATGGTGACCCATTTGACTGATATCGGATCAGCTTCTCGACTGTCATGTAAACCAAACTCATTGGCTTAATTTGGATGAGACGCTTTGGCTCTTTGTGCAAACACACCCTTGGATGCGGTGATTAGAGTAATGGGGTAGCACGAGCTACTAATTAGATGAACCCATTACGACTTCGGCCGAGATGAATGGATAACGACACCGTGGAAGATAAGATTCATTGAAACAAAAGCACTTCCACAAATTATCTACGCGCTACTGGCTGTTGACTAGCGGAGAAAAACGATCACCGATTTTTTTTTTTTTTTTTTTTTTTTTTTTTAACCGAGAAAAAGAGCGGGAAAGAAAAAAAGAGGGTCTGTGGAGAGCAATGCGGGTTTCTATAATTTTGACTTGTAATTATTAGTGCATGATACAATGTCTTCCGGTATGTCGCGAGATATACAAAGCTTATTCTCGTTCAAACATAACTATAAACTTATCCAAATAAATAGTTTTATTAGCCAAGCTTAAACCATAGAAGGCTACAAACTGTCCCAATTCTTGTGCTTGTATTTGTCTTTATTAGAGTATTGTCCCGGTCCATGTGGTCTTGTATCGTGCATCGTGTGTCGTGTATATGTTTTATTTCGTTTTTTTTTAATATATATTGTTATTGATGATACCATGATAGCATGTTTGGGAACCTGATTCACAAGCTATGCTTTTAAAGGTTCCTTCCACAATACAGCGAGCATTGTTTATTTATAATACTTATCAATTATTTGTACTGAATTGATGTCAATATGTATATTCGATATCACTCTAAACTCTTGATTTCATAGTGATTTTGATATGCGAAAGTTAATGTAAAAATTTTATTTGCTGTGATTGTGGAAATGAATGAAATGAAAGTAAAATGAAAAATTGAGATATAAATGGACATATTGAGCAGTATCTCTGCCACCACAACGCCACAACTAGGCGTTGTGGTGTGCGCCTGTAATCCAGCTAACAGTGGAAGTTATAAACTGATTCAGCGGACCCAGGTTCGAGTCTGAGCCACGTCTTTCGGATGGTGACGTAAAAAGTCGGTCCCAGACATAAATAATCATCTGATGGATGATGATTGATACACGTCTAAAGAAATCCAATAAAACAACAAGTACTTATTAGAAATCGCTTCTACATACATGAAAAAACATGTAATTCAAAATAATCAGCATGATTACGGAGCGTTTTATATCGCTCGCCTGAGTTTTAATTGCAATGACAGTGTATTCTCAATGTTTTTGGTAATGGAACTGCATGTGAACAAAAAATATGTTTATTATAAACTGTTCATTGTGAACCAGAATGATTGTATAAACCGGTAAGTTGTGATATCTTGCTATAAATCATATTGAATCGGGAATTATACAAGTTGAAAAGCAATGGTCGGGACTAGTGGCTATATTTGTCAGCAGTTAAAAGGGTTCCGGGAAGAAACTACAGTTTCAGACGATCTTTATGCCTTCGACTTTAGTACTTACGAAAGAAGAATAACAGAGTGTTCGATTTCATAAGGGCACGTCTTATACAAAGTTGACAACTTTAATGAGAATGTCCATTCATATCTATGTTTATTGGTGTTGGACTTCATTACATCAAGCGCAATAAGAATAGCAGAAAAGTAACACCAGTATTACACAAAATGAAACAAAAAATCAAACTGTTCATAGAGGAGGATCCAAGAATACTAATTATCTAACCAATTTTGAAAATTGATTTATCTCTTTTGACAATTAGATAAAGATATCCCTTTTTTCAGTTTTAAATCCATCAGTATTCATACATATATATTTCAGATGCATCACAAATCGTACCTGCAAACAAAAAAGAACGATGCTTTGCTTGTTTTTTAAATCAAGAGAGCAATAATAGTTTGTCACTTAAAATCATTTCTCGGAATTTGCACTGACGATGCTTGCTCTCTTCTCAACATTTTTTTTTTTTTCTGGCTTTCCCTTCATACCAATCCAGGCTAATGACCGCAAAGGCACCCTCATCCGGAGATTGTATTAAGGACTTTATTTCACTATTCGTGCGGGGGCACGATTGCGAGTAATGGTAATAGGTAGGATAGTGACATATGACAAAATGGGTACTCTCTTTTAATCGTGAAGTAGTATAATTAATCGTGGCGTATCCAGCTCAGGGTGACACCCCCTCATCCCCACACACACACATACCCTAAAATCCCCCACCCACCCCCCCCCCCACACACACACACATCTGTTGACAACTTCAGCGCAAATTTAAAGTTTCATTTAGAGGCTGTATAGTGAATTATCTTTCCAGAGACGTTATTCCAAAACCTAAGCTATAGGGTGTCTTTATTTGGGGTAGCATTTGAAAGGATAAATAATTTTTGTATCCATATTAGTATCTCAAGCATTCCCCGTTCCCTATACTAAGAAAACGAAAGGTGCAGAAAATAACATTTGGAAAAAAAATCTGTACACTATAAGAAATGTTGTTTTTTAAAGAAATCTTTAGGTTGGTTACAATATGAACCTACCAACTGTTGGTTAAAACAAATTTGTATGTAAAAAATGTGATTTTCTTTTAACCAAGAGTTGGTATAGGTTCATATTTTTAACCAACTAATTTTTTTTTCTGAGAGCGTACATGTAAGTAGGAATTCGCAAAGAAATTAATTGACGAGAGAACAAAGGTGGAGAAGGGTGAGACAGAGAATTAAAGAAATATGATGACAGGGAGAGGAAGAGACATAGACAGACAATGGGTAAGCAGGAGGGAAGGGAGAGAAACAGGGAGTATGGACTGTGAAGAGTGTATGCCCGCATAATATACGCATCATGACCTTCCTTCATGTTGTTTGTGGACTGTGCATTTTTTTCCCTCTTTCAAGTCCACGTTTCTGTTGTGTACTACTTTGTTACTAATTGATACATCTTCATTTTCTCTACTATATCATATTAGTTTCACTCATATCAGAATCAGTTTTCCCTTTGAGCGTGCTCTAATGAAGACAATGAAAATCGATAAATATCTTCAAATAGTGTAGAATTTTGTAACATCTGTTCTTAATACATGCTGAAACGGAATCGATGAAACAACGAATGGGAAATAAGACAAACTTTAACTCAACACTTATTGTTACTATGTGACCCCCTCCCCCCCCCCCCCCCCCCCCCCCCCCCCTTTCATAGCAGTCTGACACGTGTCAGTGTTTCATATCACTGTGCAGGAAAATGCGGTGATTATCTTTGTATTTATATGTACGACTATACAGCATACAACAAACATTGAATAAACTTGGACGGTCTAAGCAAATGAAACTGGTCGTTAAATTTGATTCGTCTGTGAGCACAGAGTGAAATAGGTAATATCATCGAGAGAATGGATCTTATTCGAACCTATTTCAAAAGGTGACAGCCTCAGAACTCAAAGAGGATAAACAGAAAATATATAGGCCTAGCTTAGAGCAGAAATTTCCAACAAACGATCGGAGTGGGACTGTACTGAATGAGAATGGGCCTTTTACGTTTTGCTTGGAAACACTGCGGAGGAGCAACTCAGGTTGTACTGCTTTTGCTCTCCCTGATGATATTGTCAAAGACGTTCAGAAGAAATGGAGATGATTTCAGTGATAGTGAGAGTATCGAAGCTCTGAATAAATTTGCGAATAAGATCATGAGACTTGCTCCAATGAACCTCGAGTCGCAGAGCAGAGTGGACAAGGTGAAGTCGTATCGGTACGAGGGGATGCATGCTACGTACCTTTCAGAGGCGTTGATGGACATGTTTTCCTTCTCCAGCAAATGTGATGAATTCGACGACGCACGAAACGAGGGTCATTTTAGAGAAGGGGGAGTGAAGCATTTTACCACGATAGTCCTGTTGCATTCATCGGCGGTCAACCTGAAGAAGCGACGTATCGTCCGGGAGACGTGGGCCAAGTCAGAGTGGTGCAGGAAACACGGTGTCTTGGTGCGTTTCGTGATGGGTGTGCCAAGCACGGCTGAAGACGTATCCAAGTTACCTGCAGAGTACCGTCGATACGGGGATATCTTGGTGGGAAACTTCAGTGATACGCCCAAAGCAACCTCGCTGAAATCATTACTTGGGCTTCGGTGGGCCCACACGTTCTGCACTTACGCGAAATATATTGTCCAAGCTACCGATGATAACATCATCCGATTTGATAAACTAAAATCGGTACTTCGCATCTTTCGTCGTGAAGGGAACTCCGAGTCAATTTTAGGGAGACTCGCCCTTAAAACTTACCTCGAAGTTAAGAATCCTGCTAACCCTTACTTCCTTGAAGAAGGCGTTATAAACCGAGAACAATATCCTCCATTTTGTTTGTTGGACGCTGGATTCATCATGCCTATCAAGTTGACCAGAGATTTTTTTAAATATGCTTGGGGAGCAGTTGATCCACTGCCCTTTGCCGATGTATTTGTGGGACTCGCTGCTGAATCGTTCCACTGGAAGTTAAGGGATAGCAAGCACTTTTCGACGAGACGAATCAAAGAGGCTTGTAGCATGAGTGACATGTTTACTTCAAAGGTGCCCGAGGATATCTTGGAGTTGAGGAGTTTTGTTGGGATGGTCTTTGACAAGTATTTCATGAAAGACTGTGAAATGCCAGACCTTGACATAATCTATGCTGGGAAAGAGTCTGACAACACGAGGTATTTCCATGAAGTCCTCCAGCTCGCAAGGGCTCCTCCAGAGATTGTATGCAAGGATAACAGCGACCGTGATGCAACTCTAGTAGTATTAATATCTTCAAAACCAGACCAAGGGGATATACGACACATTATTCGGAAAACATGGGCAAGTCATGCTTACATAACCGACCTACTAATGGCCATAAAGGTTATATTTGTCATCGGACAGCCGGACCCGAAAGACAAGGCTCTGAGGGAATCCCTCGACAAAGAACACACGATGAAGAATCACGATCTCCTGGAGGGGATCTTTGTGGACAGTTTCAAGAACCTTACCCTGAAGCATCTCTTCGGCTTGAAATGGGTCACGGAAAGTTGCAAAAAAGCCAGATACATTCTCAAGGCTGATGACGATACTTTTGCAAACCTCAAGAACATTGTCAACCTGCTACTTGATAAGGAGAATGGAGGAAAAGCACTCAAGGAGCTATATCTTGGAAAAGGCGGGTCTGAAGTGAGAGACCTAGATCCAAAAAGCAGGTACCATGTTTCTTCAGAGGAATTCGACGGGAAGATAATCCCGCAGTATATGATCGGCGGTGGTTTCGTTATGTCCACAGATCTGGCTCCCCTTGTTCTCACGGAAGCTACGCGGACGCCATTGATGCACTCACTGGATGATGCTTTCGTGGGTATCTTGATGAACAAGATGGGTGTTAAGCAGGTCATCAATCAGGGGTTTTATTACTCGGAAGAGTCCACCGATCCGTGCTTCTTGAGAGACAGTAAATTCATGACATCGCATCTGCATGGCCGGATGAAAGATGTGGTGGAAATATGGAGCAATTTTATGGACCCCGCCATTGAATGCAAATAATGATTTGGAGGCCATTTCATATGATTTTAATCCTTACTTAGATTTTTTTAATATACGTATTCATATATTAATTTAAAAACGGTGGCGTGTAATGTATTTAGCCTTCATGCGTATTTGAACTATGAAGCGTATAACGGATATAGGCCATCGGGAAACTTATGTGATTTTTTTTTTCTTCTTCTTCTTTTTCTTGAAAACTCAAGACAATGCACTTTGGTCAGTGGGACTACACATAATACAAGGCTGTAGCCTAAAAGGACGCTATCTCCTCTAGGTATGACATACCTAACAAATTAATTTCACTTTGTCCTGGATGGTTAATAATAGTAACAAGATGTTATTCATGTCAATATTTAGTTTCTAAATTTCATCTATACTTCTGAGAAATTATCTAAGCCCTTGAAAAAAAAGTTCCTGGGTTATTAAATAGCTGCAGATTTCACTATTTTACGAAGCTGATAAAAGCTGCTACATAAACTTCATGTGGCTTTTCGCCCCTAACAAAATGTGTTTCTTTTTTTTTTTAATGGAAAAAGAAATCTACTTTCCCTGATAAACTCAAAGCCTAATTTAGTTCAGCTGTGGATGAAAGCATCCATTCGTTAATAAACTATTGTGCTGTACTGATATTTCCATGCTGAAAAGAGAAAAAAATACATCGACTTTTCACACCTGGGATATCGATCGTGAACTCACTGATCGGTACTGTAAACGAGGTTACGAAGGCTAAATGTTGTCGATTACAGCGATCTTTAGTGATTATGTGTGTACACGATCAGTGGTCACAATGGGCATGATAGGGCAAAATTTGTGATCGAGGTATTGTTATTTGCTTGTTCGTTTGTTTGTTGTAGTTGTTGTTTTTCTTTTGTTTGTTTTGTTTGGGGGTTGGTTTTATTTGAATTATTCAGAAATTACCACTGTTGACATTTTCCTCTCATTTATGTAAAACATATAATGCAAACATATGACTATTACTGCCATAACTTTTCCCCCTTTTCTTTCCGTTAAATTGACGCATGTACCTTTACATGGGAACAAAAAAGTATTAGCACATGGTGTTTACGTGCTGTCGTATTCTACTAGAGAACATCACCACTGTTGACGCTTAGCGTGCTGACAGCAAATGATAGGTCTCCTGCTAATTATTGTTATGGGGACCACGTAACAATATGGTTATATCCTTTTATTATTACTAATTAATTGCATCTCCATGTTATGATATATCCTTTGTATGACTTCACTTCTTAATCAGATCTCAACTTCTCAATTTCTTTGTATAGTGGTTATTAACAGTCACGGGCATTATTTCTTGAACTCTCCTTTTATATTCCTCTCTCTCTCTCTCTCTCACTCTCTCTCTCTCTCTCTCTCTCTCTCTCTCTCTCTTCTATCCCTTCCCTTTGCTTTCTTTCTCTCGCTCTTTAACTCTTCTCTCTCTTTCTCTCTCTCATTCTCTCCCCTCCCCAATATTGATTCCTACATACAAAATTTAGTGTTACTTCCAAAACATATTTCATCTTACTTGTCTTTTGTTTCGCCATTCTGAATCTCACAACTGTTAGCAGCTGCAGACTATTATTACCACAGATTGTCCTAACACGACCTGGTTCAAACCTACACCTGTCATCTACAGCCCGCCGCGCACTACACGATCCGACTGCGACCGGATTTTCGAACAAATGGCATTTAGATAAAATATGAATGTTTAAACAAGTCAAAAAAACTTATTTGAAGTTCAGAATAATGATAGGAATACTGAAATCTAAATTATGGTTATCTGCAAGCCTTGTGGTCGGAGTAAAGGCCAAATCAGCTTAAAATCGTAGCCGATCGCAAGATTGTTAGGATGTCACCTACGATTCTGAATCGAGTTCGCTTTTATTCCTACATGGAGGCTCGCAGTAGCCCAGAATTTCGATTTTTCTATTTATACTATTCAAAACTTTGATCATTAAGACTTGTTTGTGATTAAATGTTCATATCAAATGCTATAACAATTTTTTTCCAAAATCGTATAGTGTGCGGCGGGCTCAACAAACCTTGCTGTTGTAAACTTGGATAATAATAATCGAATGTAAATTTCACCTTCCAGTTGATATTGTGATTGCATGTAAATAGGTAGAGTTGTATGGCCTCTCACAGAATATCATTTACTTAATATGTTGAACAAAATTAAGTTTCTTTTTTGAATATGTGTACTACATGTGTCATGTGGGATATATGTACCAAAAAGGTCCTTAAAAAGGGTATTTTAACAAGTAGTATTTTTTTTTTTAATGGAGGGAGGGGGAGGGTATCCTAAGAATAAAGACTGCTGAAAAGAGTAAAAACTTTAATTTGTAAAAAATGTCCAACAATTAAGGATTTGTTGGGGAAAAAAGTGAAGGTTATTACATTCCTATCACTGATCCCCATTTCCTACCAAAACCACTCTCACTCTCCCTCTCTCTCCCTCCCTCTCTTGCTTTCTCTTTCTCTCTTTCTCTGTCCACTTCAATTTAATTTCTACAATTTACCGATTACTTTCACTAAGAGTACATCTTTCAAAGCATTAGGTCAATCAATGTAGCTAAATCCATCTTGTTCTTTTAGTTTCATTTATTAAAATAATTATTTATCATTTCAATTATTTTCATTAGATCTGATATTCAAATCAATTTAAATCTGATATTTAAATATTTTACATCAAGGATTTTCAGTAATAGGGAATGTTCATTTCACTTCCCAAAGACTGAATAATGAAATATGTACACGTACAAACATAAATATAAATGTGTGGTACCACTATAATATAAATAAAATTTTTATATCACAGGCACAACCTCTACAAAGAGTTATTTATTATTTCATAAGTTTCTCATAAATAATTTTGTTATAGCCTGTACTTTGCAAGTGAATACTGTGGAATTTTGTTCTATAAAATATGAAAAATGCTTCTGTAAGTAAAGCTTAGTTCAAGACCATTAAATAGCATTTAGATTATTCAAAATATGGAATGTTCTTAAAGGCTTGAATTGAAAATACTGAATAACTGGCATGCATCACGCATGACTACCATGGAAGCACTGTAGTTCTGGCCAATTTGACTTGATAAACTTTTCTCAAAGTTAGATGAACAGTAAACAACAAATAATAATTTCATATTTTCATTTCCTTAAAAAATTTGGAATAGATTGGAAGAAAATGCATAAATTTTATGGGAGTTGAAACCCAGACTAGAGTTTACTCCACAAAAAGGTGGTATAGTCTTATGTAAATTACACAGGGTGTTCTCATATTTTCCCATGAACAGCTCTCAAATTATTCTAATGAATACATATATCTTTATTATTTGATTAGGTCAACAAAATTAGATTATCTGCCGACTTATTGTCTTCGATTCAAAATGAAATTTTATGGAAAAGCTAGATGACAGGATACTTGTCAATAATAGCACTAGATAACTGCTTATCAAGGTGAATTTTTCTCTAAATAGCCTAGAAAAGTAAGTGGCATCTAAAACTGCAACTTTTGGACACAAAGAAAGCATCTGATCAGTCAGCATCAATCTCTTTCCAATCTAGAACTTTCTACCCAATTCATCCCTGCATCAAAGTTTAAATTACAGTATCGGGTGAATGCTAGCCCAGACTAGCAAGATTCTAGGTAGATGAAAGATGACTGTTATGCGGTCAGATGAAGCTTTTCCTCTAAAAATTCAAGGTTTTACCTATTGCTAAGCTGCACGAACACCCTGATTACAATATATAATGAGAATTACTTGACTTTGTTCAAAAATACTACATGGTCACTTCTCTGTCATTTTTGCAAGTAAAGGCAACACAATATAACTTTTTTTTTCTTCTATTTACAGGTCACCATAACTCAAAACTTAGCATTTGATCTTACGATTTATTGCACATAGTGATCAGTGCAATCAATTGTAAGAATAAATCCTATGATCAATTGTTAAGCTTGTGCTACAGGGTCCAGATGTGTGTGCAAAATGAGTTGGTAGTTATGTTCCTTCCTCTCTCCCAAAGTACCTGACAGCGAGGTCTCGAGGGGGCAGCTTCCCCCTGCCAGGGGCCATGGGTTCCTTCCTAGGGGTAACTTTCTTGGTCTCTTTCCTGGGGAGTGAATTGATAGACAAAAAGATAAGGCAGGGTTTTAGAGACTGGGGGAAGAGGTAAAGAAAAGGAAATCAATGCATCAGTTGCAATGCATGCATGATGGCTACATAACACCTTTTTCCAAGGCACACACAGAATTATAAAGTCACACAGAATCAAAGTCACACAGAATTATAATGTAACATGTATTCAAATATGAACTTGGATACTTCATTGTTGTAAATACATGTAAATGTAATGATTCTGTCTAAAGATATTATCCATTTTTATCAATGTTTGATAATATATTGGAATGTAACTAAACACAACAAAAAAAGTAACTCCCCCCTAATTCAAAATAGCATAACTTTTTAACGAAAAAGTTTTGAGCAAAATAATTTGGCAGGAGTGTTTCTACACTTTTTGACTAACTTCTGTGTGAAAATGAGATTGATCTGTCAAGTCATGCATGAGTGAGCAAACATTAAAGGCAAAAATGTCACTTTTCAAAAGTCACAAGAGTCATTTGGGGCTCTGTGAAACAAACCTTTGGCGAATTTGAATTCTTCCATTGCTTGACCCAGTCATGCCTATCCCTGACACTTTTCATGTTTATCACAGTTGGGTGAACACAGTTTTTTGAGAAAAATGATGTTCAGCCCTCCTAAATCTGCAAAATCCACTCAGTTTATGGAAAAAATTGGCATCAACCAACATGAGTCAGCACATTATGAGAAAATACCAGGTAGTCGTTTTTCCGGCATTAAACAGTAAATTTTCAGCATTCTTGCTTCATCGTTAGCAATTTTGTCACTCAACCATGGCACACCCTCGAAAAACATCAACAGCACTTAAACAAATGCCAGAAAAATCTTGTTTCACAAACCCCCCAAAATGACTCTTGTGACTTTTGAAAAGTGACATTTTTGTCTTTAATGTCTGCCCACTCATGCATGACTTGACAGATCTCATTTTCAAATAGAAGTTAGTCAATAAGTGTAGGAACACTCCTGCCAAGTTATTTTCCAAAAAATGTCTTCGTTAAAAAAAGTTATGCTATTTTGAATTAGCGGGGAGTTACTTTTTTTGTTGTGTTTAATATCATATCAATGGAACTCTGCATATGCCTGCTTTAAAACTGTAAGAATGTTGTTCATCTTCTGTACATCCATACTGATGAAGCATTTCAGTCAACAGTGGCTTTACTATTTGAAGATGGTTCTGATACTAGTAGGTAAGTTCACACTTCTTTCTGTTTGTTTTCGAGAGATATGACTTTCATGGTGACAGGAGGATAAACAAACTAGATGAATCTTCGACCACGCGTGGTCGAACTTTATGCCTCCGCCATTACCAAATCAGAAATAAATGGGACTTCATGTTGATTTATTTTCATTTATACAATGACATCTTTGACCTTGACCTTTGACCTTGTGACCCTCAAATCTAATCACTGTCTCTCCCATATGCATACATGTGCTAAGTTTGAGGTTGATCGGTCGAATGGTTGTTGAGTTATAGTGAAAACGAACCAATACTATGTACATAATGACCTCTAAGAGCTTTGACCTTTGACCTTGTGACCCCCAAATCTAATCAGATCATTGTCCCTTCCATGTGCATACATGAGCCAAGTTTGAGGTTGATCGGTCAAATGGTTGTTGAATTATGGTGAAAACGAACCATTTCTATGTGTATTATTACCTCTATGACCTTGACCTTTGACCTTGAGACCCCAAAATCTCATCAGATCATTGTCTCTCCCATATGCATACAAGTGCTAAGTTTGAGGTTGATCGGTCAAATGGTTGTTGAGTTATGGTGAAAACGAACCATTTCTATGTACATAATGACCTCTATGACCTTTGACCTTTGACCTTGTGACCCCAAAATCTAATCAGATCATTTTCCCTTCCATGTGCATACATGAGCCAAGTCTGAAGCCAATCTGTCAAATGGTTCTTAAGTTATCGCGAGAACGAGCCATTTTTATGTGTATTATTACCTCTATGACCTTGACCTTGGACTATGAGACTCCAAAATCTAATCAGATCATTGTCCCTCCCATATGCATACACAAGCCAAGTTTGAAGTTGATCCGTCAAACGGTTCTTAAGTTATCGCGAGAACGAAAACGGGACGGACGGACGGACGGACGGACGACCCGAAAACATAATGCCTCCGGCAACCACCTACGGTGGGCGGAGGCATAAAAACAAATCATTCCTTTCTGAGAAAGGAGATAAAAGGATGACAACTTCACTCGATTGTATACCCAAGCCCCAAAACAGAGCCAGAACAATATAAAAAGAAATGCAAGTGCAATGGAAGGCCAGAATAATATGATAACAATCCATTTGACTAGGTTGAAACCTCACTACTGACACTTCAGCATGCATGTGGGACTTTGGGTAGAGGTAAGGGTAAGGGTAAAGGTAAAGGAAGTTCCCAGACTGCTTTGAAGATAACAATATATCAAACAGCGGTTTTCAGGAAAGGTCTAGAGGTGAAATGTCTCACTCACTTCTTGTTGTTCGGCACAGGAGAAGAAAAGATGGTGGTCTTCGAGGAGTTGATGGCCCTCTGGACGACATTGGGTTGGTGAGCTTCCTCCCAGCAAGAGAGCTCGTAGTTATCATTACAGTGGGTGCATCTCACTTCATTGTTCACTGAATATGTAATAAAACATATTTAAAAGGATACTGTGCAAATTGTAATACAATGACTTTCAGCTCTGCTTATCAGTCCCTGTGCATTATCCTCTCAGCAAAGGAGGCACATTCTCAGAGAAGTCCTCTCAGCAAAGGAGGCACATTCTCAGAAAAGTGCTACTTTTCTGGAGGGCAAAAAGGCTCTATGATACTTAATACTGGAAACTATAAGGTAGGACATGGTGGACAAAGTGTAGTCCATAACACTCTCCGTAAGGAATTGTTCCTTTCTTTAACGGAAGAATATTTCCCTGACTTATTCTGGGAAAGACTATACTGTCTTAGTATAAGATAGCTCTTTCACAGGAGTATGAGCTCAATTACAATGGTTCGTATTTCCACAAATGGATCAGGGCTTCTAATTCCGAAGTTTGATAGGGTTCGTAATCATAAACCTTCTAAATACTGAACCTTAATATGTCATTTTCAGAATTATGAACCTTCAGATTTAACAAACCTGAATAATGTTATAAATGCTTGCAATTATGAACCTTGAACTACTTATGGAATTCAAAACCCCCTGGTATGGGAAGTATGTGTTGTAGACTTATGAACCTTTGGGGGGAAAAAATCTTCCCAAAAAGTGCCTTCAACCCACCTGCTTGTTCCATCTTGACAGGATGGCCAAACCTCCTAGCAGTGTCCATAGGAGTCTCCTTCTTGTTGTTAAGGATGGTGAGGTTACCGCCATGCTGCAGGCAACAGTTGAAGCAAAGGTGATGTCCCCCAGCTGCTGCAAGGTGAGCTGGGGTGTTGCCTAATTCTGCAAAGAAGAAATATCAAGAAGATTGATATTTAGCAAAGATGAAGTAGAGAAAGTCTAAGCAATCCTGTTCTGTTTGTTAGCAACCACATTCAAGATTTTAGTATATCTGATGACAGTACCAAGCTGATAGCCCCACTAGAGCTTCAAAGCAGAAAAAAATATCAACTACAATGATATTCTATAGTCAACTGATGGTCATAATTCCATAATACAATTCCATGATTCTTTGTAAAACACATCTGACTTGCCCAGTGAAGTGTTTTTGAATCTCTTTGCTGGCTTCTATTAAACTCTTATCCCTCTTTTTTCAACCCATGGAATGTGTAACAGACTGATTACCGGTAAGTTGATTTTTGTAAGACGCAGAGCGTGCCACACACTTAACATTGTGCAATGCACAATATGGCAGTCACAGGATTTGCTTGCTTGTCATGAATTTCGATGTCAAAGAACCAATTCCAAAACAGAGCAACATTGACTCTCTGGGAAATGTTTACATCATTGTAACCACTTACTTGACTACTGAAATATTCAAACTGCATAAAGAACAGGTACCACACGGGAGCCAAGTCCAGGATGGGTTCAGCGCATGCAAATTTATGTTTTCCTTCAGTTTCTTCATACTTTTTAACTGTTGATCTATAGAATGCGAGCTTGATTTTGAGGAAAATTTCTTACATTCTAGCTGTATAATTTTTAAAAGGTAATTTTGGTACATTTTAAAACTAACAAACCATGCTATCCACAGATCCGGGAGAGTTTCATCACAATGCACTGTACATAACGAAAAAGCTAGTACATGGTACTTACCGTCTTGAACATTGATATCACTGCCCTTCTCCAGCAACCAGTGAAGGCATGTCATAGATCCATGTGCTGCTGCCTGCACAATGACAAAATGAAATCATAATCTACTTTACTGTATACAAATCACTATCAATTAATCTTGACAATATAAAAATGAATTGGTTTGTGAAAATATCAGAAATATGAATACATATTTACCATATAATCATGTCTGCAAACTTGTACATAATAGTAATTTCTTTTACCTTTTATATCAGTCCTTGACTTCTAAGCCTGAGAAGTTAAAAAAGAAGCCAACTTTGGCAAGGATTTGAATCAAATTGACCAATTCACATAATTCTTTTTTTTAAAGATTAACCTTAGCATTATACTGAAAATAATGTGACTGACTCAAATCAATAGCAAACTGATATCAATTGTGGCACGTACTAACGAAATTTAAGTTCATAAGCATGGAACTGACTGGAGGACGTCCAATCCAGATAAAATGTTACTCTTTACAAGACAGAGTCCAGGGGAGTGTTTCACAAAGCTGTGCGTAGAGTTACGCATGACTTTTAAGAACGGCTCAACTATTATTAGCCCAAATTTTCTTCCTTTGTTTTCACAAAGTGTGACTGTATTCTCCATAATCTCAATTAGATTGTTGGCAAAAACTATACTTCCCATTACAAACGTTTTGTTGATAATACAGTGTAATAATGTTCAACTACATAGATATTTCAACTTTAGCTTATTTGACTGAATATGCTTGAGAATCCCATTTGGCTTTCCGTATTCAAGTCATACCTAAATTCATGCTTAACTTTGTGCACAGCTTTGTGAAACACCCCCCAGGTCTTTGATATCAATTTACAAATCAAATCCAAATAGCTTTACCAGATGAGCTAGTGTTCTTCCCTGGTTCTCTTTGGCCTCTTTGTCACTACCATGCTTGATAAGAAACCTTAGGCAGTCCAGGTGGTCTTTAGCAGCAGCATGGTGACCTGCAGTGAAACCAGCCCCATCCTCTACGGTGGTATCACAGTCACTCTGGAGAAACAGCACTAAGCATTCCAGAGCTACAAAGAGAGAATAAAGACGAAAAGAAAAGTGTTCCAATGCTGTAACAATAAAAAGAAGTTACATTGGATATATGATATTTCAAGGACTATAGGTAATCCATGCCCAAAGACAAACTGGAAGGGAACATGGATGGCACACAGGAAAAAGGTAGACTAAGAGCTGGGATGGTGTCTGACTTAAAAGGTGACCAAAAATATGACATAATGAAGAAGATGGCTTACAACAGTGAGGGATAGAGAAATGACCAACCAAAGTTTGATTACATACCTCCATGCATAGCTGCTACATGTTGTGGCCTACGTCCATTGTCATCAGCGCCCTCTATATCCATTCCTTTAGAGAGCAGGAAGTTGAGGATGGAAGGATGATTGTGCTGGGCTGCAAGATGGCATGGAGAGCGCCCCTTATTGTCTCGCAAGCTACAGTCAGCTCCTAATCAAAAATTGACAAGCAGATAAATACTGATTATATTTCTTGAAGGCATGTTGGCTACTAAATTTCAATGAATATTTGTTGACTAGCAGTCATACATGACTGTACCAAAAAAGAGAGACTTCTCATGGGGATGTACCACAAAAGATTTAATATACTACAAATTGCGAGTCTTAGCTTTCATAGTGAGTATAATATATTAATGATAATACTAATACTAATAATAATAACAATAATAATGAGAAGAATAAAGAAGAAGAAGAAGAAAGAAGAAAAAGAAGAAGAATGAAGAAGAAGAAGAAGAAGAAGAAGAAGAAGAAGAAGAAGAAGAAGAAGAAGAAGAAGAAGAAGAAGACTATTGCTCTCCATATAGGCCCTACAATGATTATTATCCCAGAAATGCCAGGGACTCATTTCATATATCTGG
This sequence comes from Echinometra lucunter, assembly GCA_029962745.1. NCBI lineage: Eukaryota > Metazoa > Echinodermata > Echinoidea > Camarodonta > Echinometridae > Echinometra > Echinometra lucunter. The sequence goes on from CM057153.1 coordinate 35,502,268, forward strand.
GTCAAGAGGGACACATGGAGCAAAACACCTTGTCCAAGGATGCAGGCACAAGCCAAGGTCAAACCCAGGACCTCTCATATGAGAGACAAGACTGAGCCTTGACCGCAATACCACAGTGCCCCCACAAATATATAACATTACAATAATTCAACATATGGCTGATGCTACACATATCTGTCAACTGTTCAGAGTATATCATCATACAACTTCAAACAAGCCCTATGATAAAATAACAGGGGTTATCTCTTTATCATCAAAAATAAACTGTGTTGCTCATCAAAATAATCAGTCAAGGAAAAGAAAGACAGACCGCCCCTGTATAAAGATTGTACATTTATCCCCTGCATGCTATCTTCAAGCTGCAGTATAATGACTAAGTGCTGACTGTTTCTCTGACTCCAATCATAATTAACTGTGTTTGGGGGGTGAATTTTCAGTTTTTGTATTTTGCTGCTCAGTCTGTACCAGTATATCCAGTGTCCACTTCACTCCCATTCACATTTAGTAGATTGATAGAGTTTCATTTAAAAGAACCAAAATATTCCTGTTTGTAAATTTGAGATATGCAATTGAATCTGCTAAAATATGATAAAAATAATACAAAAATAAGACAAAAATATATGATATTTTTTTTGTTCCTCATTCCTTGAAAGAATTCAATTCATTTCAATTCATCAATTTAACATGCTTTAAAATAGATAAAAAGATAAAACAATTCTTAAAACCACAGTGAACTGGCGCTTATATAGCTCTGAAATGATGTATTTATAACAGCGCCAACTTGCGGCTACTCACAATCAGAGACTGTCTTAGAAACATTACGCCCTTCTTGGCTTTCAGTGAACTGCCTTAGTCTGAATACACATACATTTTGACAGATGTGTCTCAAAAATTAAACTCGCGTTGATCAGAATAATGCATGCTGGGAGAAAAAAAACGGGACAGAATCAGTAGCTCAGGACTGAGATGGCGCTATTTCGAAATCTCATACAAGGGTGCCAGTTCGCTCTGGCTTTAAGATCATAAATCCAAAATATTTCCTTGATATACGATAAGTGAGGTATCAAGTGGAAGGATTTATTTAGTTTCATATTTATAGTGGCATTACTTTATCAATGTATAAAATGGCCTTTATCAGTTTTGCAATCAAACTTTTCATTTATATTCTGTTCAAGGCCAGAAGGGCATTAAATGTGGGACAAAGTAATAAGCTTTGAGGCCCTTCTGACTCTAAACAGATGAAATCTTTCACCTGCTTCTTCTAAAAGTTTCATACAGCCCAGTTCTCCATGGTAGGCAGCCGTATGACAAGCTGTCTGGCCGAGGCTGTTAGTGGCATCCATGTCTGTTACATGGATCAGTAGGAGCTTCAGGACTTCTGTGTGCCCCCCTACACAAGCCTCATGGAGCATGGTACGACCCCCTTGAACTTTGATGTCTGGGTCCGCCCCGGCCTGCGTGAATGAAGAAAACAGGATAAGATTTTCAAGCACCTTCCTTTTGAAAACTGAACACTTAAACTTAATATCATCACAGAACACATCTTTTAAAATGGGCACTGAAATGCCAACGTTTGGGAGAATTTTAATCATCACCATTCAAAAATAGCATCCCCCTCCTCCTCCTGAACAATCTCCTATAAACCCATAATTCGGGAACAGTCACTCTTCCTCCAAGGAGATTACACATCCTGATAATTACCCAGGCCCGGGGGGGGGGGGGGGGGGGGGGGGGGGGGGGGTACTCGACCCCAAAAGTGGTAGGTATGTGCCGCGGGCGAGACAAAAAACGGGGGCTTTGGAATGGGCTTATTGTGAAAAGGAGGGTCTTCGGAACGGGCTTCGAAACTACAAATGTTTGTGAAAACGGGGGGTCTTTGGAACGGTTCGCCTGCGTGTGAGTGTGTATGTATCCCTATCCCCATACGTGCATGCAGCTAGCCCGGCGGCACGGCCGCCGGGTGCGCTCGCGCAGAGGTGATGGTCGGACAGCGCTCTGCGGGCCGCTTTTCACCAAAAATGCAGCTCATTGTAGCAGATCAATGCGGCCGGAACGGCGTAACGAAAAATATGCGAAGCTTTGGTACGGATTTCTTTCTTCTTTTTTTTCTCGATAAGAAGAAAATGCTATGCTTTGGAACGGCTTTCTTTGTTCTTTTTCTCAATAAGACAAAAATGCTATGCTTTGGAACGGAAATTTGAGTGTAAAAATGGGGGTCTTCTCCGCAGCACATACCCACCACGCATTATATACTGAGTGCCCCCCCCCCCCCCCCCCCCCGGGTACCCAGGAAGAAAACTCTTAATCAGAAGTATTTTCTACACAGGCTATTGTTAAGTTGATAATTTGTCATACAAAGGTAATTTTTAGGAGTAAATGTACTAATGGTTAAATATCAAAACCAGGGATGGAGTCGAGGCCGGCCTCGAGGCCACATTTTGCCGGCCTTGGCCTTGGCCTCGGTCCGAGTCATATGTACAAAGTCTATGGGAGAAATTTTTATCCAGCGGCCTCGTGACTCGGAACTGCCGGCCTCGACTCCATCACTGATCAAAACAGGATTTGTTCTCTTGGACCAAGGGGATGGTAAAAGATATTAAAGTAAAGATTGATATCCAATAATTTAAAGGACATCACAGATAATATGAGTCAATAGCATTTGTATATCACTGCGCATCAGTTTCACCATTGAATAATCTAACATTTGTTTCAATATTTTCATCATGAAAAAAATGAATATCACTGCCCTCTTCATTTCTTTATGGCTTACATTAAGGAGCTCTTGTAGCGCTTCAGTCTGGCCATACTGTACAGCTTTCTGCATCGCCTGATCATTGCCCTTTGACCCATAAGGATTCTTGGATATGACCTGTCTGACCATCTCAGTGTCTCCTTTCGCAGCTGCATCTAACAGGTCCATCGTTGTATCTAGGATGGAAGACAATGTTACTGTATGAAGAGGTGTTGTGGCTCAATGGACAAGTCCCCGGACTGTGAATGAGATCTGAGGTTCCAATGCCACCACGGCACTAATGTCCTTTGGCAAGACATTAATCTACATTAGCCACCCTCCACCCAGGAGCAAATGGGTACCTGTGAGGATTGCCGAAAGCCTTTGCCACTGCCCTGCATGCATGCATGTGAATGGTACGAATGGTAGGCATGGTAGGAATGGTAGGCATGGTAGGAATGGTAGGAATGCTCCTATAAGGAGTGGAGATGGTACACACATGTGTGCAGGCTAGAAATCTGGTGATCAGGGGTAATAATAAAAACATCGAAAAGCACACTGAGCTATTCACATAATGCGATTGGTACATTGTAGCACACAGATTCATGTTGGAAAATCTATCAAAATTGTTATCTGGCAACAAAAAAAATAAATAAATCAATAGGAAAGCTACATGTGTAATACTGAGAGGATACTTACAAAAGCGCTTAGGTACATGTTACATACATGTACATACTTATAGTGTTTAAAACTTTTCATACAAAATATTAGTGCAGATTTTGCCTATAGTAAGGAAAAGGCAAGAGGAAAGTGTTTCTGAAAAAGGTGCTACACTGAGGATTATGCTACAAAAAATGTCATACTCATAGGTATTGAAACATGGTGATGAATTATAGGGTACTCAGAGTATGTACACCAGAGTATGTACACCTGTTACAATGTGCATGTACCATGCGTACAAACATGCTATCCCTTTCTCTTCCCTCTTTTGTTTGATGTCAATAAACTTTCACTTAGCCTTAGATATATACAATTTTTCCCTCTATTTCTAGACATTGTCTCTTTCTCATTCACTCAAAGTTCATCTATCCTTCATCTTTTCCCACTTTTTTTCCCCGTATGCTTTTTTACCTTTATCCTTTTACACCCTTACACTCTCTTTATCTCTCTTCTACTTTTGTCTCACCATTCATTTCCCATTTAATTCTTGCCGAGACTGACCTGCAACAGAAGCATGTGCCTCAAGACTAGAGGTTGTCAACTTTGAACCCTGGGTCATCGTTCTTGTTCTCCCGGAAGCCTGATCTTGGATATCATTAATGAACGACACATTGGCTTTTGCTCGTACCAAATCGCTGGCAAAACCAAACGGACGATGGTCGATGACCTTTGATGGAGAGACCCGCGAATTTTCTAGAAGGGTCATCTTCTCGCGATAGGTCATTGTCTTTTCTCGTTCCAAGAAAGACTGGACTTGCATTGTCCTTTTATTTTCCATGGCAGAGGCTGGTAAACTTTTCAAGGAAGTCAAATGTTAATCACAGATGCCTACTGAAAGCTCATCCCAGATCTTACAGAAGTAGTTTCCTTGAAAAATTCCCTTTAGATTGACATTATCTGCTGATGCACTACTGTACCCACAGCTATATAGCACTATTAAAGCAAAGCAACCACAAGGTATAGTCTGCATGAGTAAGATTGTCTGTAGGCTGGACTGCAACTCCAATTCCTACATCTGAATCATTCTGGGGAAAGAATTTTGCAGATAAATGAGCTCTGTACAACTGCAATCATAAAATTTATGGTACTCAAATAAAATATATCTATGAACTCTAAATTGTATTCTGGTGAGCAAGAGTGCTCTCTTTCCATGATGTGGAGTAGCTGAGGAAAATCTGGGCAATGTTTTTCTTATATAATCCGAGTTACAAATATGGATTTATTTTTATTCTGAACTAAAGTTTCTAAAAAGAATCAACATACACTGTATAATCCAGCTGTAACAATGCATGGCACAAGGTTGATGTTCCTCTGCTTGTCCTATCAAATTTTCAACAAACTACTCAAACATGGAAGATCTTAACTAAACACAACTCCAATTAATCCTTCTCACTTCAGCGTGCCTTATGAACTCCTTTTTGGAAACACTACATTTGCTCCATGCAACCAAACACTGGGAAGCTTTGTCAACAGGCAGACTTGTAAGATAAAGTTGGAATTGCTCTCGCCACTTTTGTAAGCAAAATAGGTCATCATCACTATTCTGTTGTCCTGCTTGAAATGGAAGAACTACATTTACATGTATTCCAATCACCTTGCTTCATCAAACAGATCTCCCGTCACTCTTGTCCAGCTAAATTATTGATTTTAGGTCAATCACTAATAGCTTGTTTGTTCTAAGAATCAACCACAAGTCCAAGAGACAATAGGAAAAAATCAATTTTAGCTGGTTGTCACACAACGAAAGGACACAAATGTATACATGTATGTCAGTCCCTCACCAACAGAAACACTCCACATAATTAGTACTACATGTACCAGTACAATACACTACCACACTTATCTTCTTCAATGATCTGACTTCTTTAAAAATCAGTTGAATGCATTTATTGTATTTCAAAAGATGGCTCACTGACTCATTTTTTGCTGTTCTGGATGCGTGGAAAGCTTCTACTGTTGTCAAAGCAACTGATTTTGGCAACAAAAGGATGGGAATACATGTACCTCACTGGCATGGTCGGGTGAACTTGAACAGGAATCCTTAAGAGTTGTTCTTGATTAGGATTCCCAGTTCAGACTGTGAGAGTATAACACAGACAAACACAGACATTCACAGAAGTTTCCATGCATTCTAGAAAGTTTGTTTCACACTTTGTTCACTGTACATGTATATTCTGTCCAGACTGATAACGGGGCTATCTGGATGGCACCTGTACATGTAAGTATTGTTTTCATAGTAAAACTTTGTCTATCACAGTAATAAGTACAGATTCAACACTTCTGAACAGGATTCAACTTCTGCGTTCTTTTTTTTTTTTTAATCTGAGTAGTCAAATTACAACAATAAAGAGGCTTTTTAAAGACAGTTAAGAAATATGAACAAAATTAATGATAGCAGGTGACAAGAGACAGTCAGTCAGTCAGTCTCACAGTATAGGTCCATTAACCCCCTGATAATTGTGTGGGCATACATGTAGTCTACTCACTAGTTGCTTTTGTGTTTATTAAGAGTAATCCATATTAATAGAACTCTCAATATCTTTTTATATACATGTAAGTAATTTATGAAGCTCATATTTTGAAATGACATAGAACCCCTAACATCAGGGGCTGCACTCGGGGGACGGGGAGGAAGCCCCCCCCCCCCCCATGATTTTTCAAATGATCCAAAAAAAAGAAGAAGAAGAAAATGAAGAACTACATGTAGATGAATCCTCGACTGCGTGCAGTCAAAATTTATGCCTCCGCCCTCATCAGATTTGAATACATGTATATCCCTTTTAATTATTGGAAATGTATTAGGATACATTTAGAGCACAAAACTGGAAAAAATTATTCCACTTTAACATTGTGTCAGCCACGTCTGAAGTTGATCCATTGAATGGTTAAGTTATCGCGACAACAAGCAATTTTCACATATATGTCATCTACGACCTTTGACCTTGTGATCCCTCAAAGCTAACAGCATCATTATCCCTCCCATATGCATACATGACCCAAATTTGAAGTTGATCCATCAAATGGTTCTTAACTTATCCGTCACAAGGTTCTTCAGTTATCGCGAGAATGAGCCATTTTCATATATATAAAATGACCTCTATGACCTTTGACCTTTGACCCCATGACCCCAATTCTAATCAGATCATTGCCCCACCCCACATGCATACATGAGCCAAGTTTGAAGTTGATCCGTCAAATGGTTCTTAAGTTATCGAGAGAATGAAAACGGGATGGCCGGACTGAAAACATGATGGCTCCGGCACCCACCTTCGGTAGGCAGAGGCATAAAAAGGAGAAAGAGAAAGAAGAGTATGGGGAAGAGAGGGTAGGGTCATGCAACTATAGCCCTATCAAATAGCCCTATTTTTTCATTAAATCATAAATAAAATCCCCTGTGGGTCATCTGCCACCCCCCCCCCTTATCAAAATACTCTGGCATAGCCCCTGCCTCACATACAAGGCAAAATATATTTCAAGAATCAGTACATGTACACTTAACAAAGCATATATAACACAACCTAAGCTCCTTCTTAAAATCTATGTGAATTACTAATTTTACATATTTCTGAATGTGTTTTATCTCTAGCATTCAACAGACTCAACTCTTTGTGGGTTTTTTTTTTTTTTTTTTTTTTTTTTTGGGGGGGGGGGGGAGGGGGTTCATTTTTCTGAAACTCTCATATAAAGTGCAAATCCAGAAACATCTACATCTACACTCAACTTGTCCATAAGCTTGGGGGGTACTCCAATTTTTAAACAAGGCATGGCAGTTTTCAAACAAGAAAAATGCTAACCCGTTTTCTTCAGATAAGTTTACAGAAAATTCATTTCCTGATCTCGAAACACTCATCATAAACAGCTGTTATCTGAATTCAAAATATAAAAGAAGGACACAAAACATTCTTATGACATTTAAACTTCTAACAAGCAAATCAGAATAATATTACCACAATTTCCACACATCCATCTACAACAGAAGCAGCATCAGAAAGAAATCCCTATTCACAGACCAATACATATGACAATGACAAATGTATTGCTCCCTGATTTTTTCCTTTTTCAAGCATACAGTAATGATGATTGCACGTAATTTCTGAAGAATAACTACTGAATGCCTTAATGTCATTGTTTCCTTAATGGAAAGAAAATTAGGGTCTCCTTTTAATATATATATGCCTACAGCAGGTTGATTTATTAGATGAACGATAAAAGAGTAATGTAGATAAAATGCCTCGCTCAAAGGCGTAAGTACCGTGTTGGGGGTTGAACCCCGAATTCTTGTATCTCCAGTCAAGTGCCTTAAACCACTCGACAACTGCATTTTGTACATCTTAACAGCTTTAATAATATTTAGCCTCAAAATGTTGTGGGGAAATTCATGATAAATCTATCAGGTTGTCATGGAGACTATGCTTTGTAGTCACTAGCAGACTCCTTAAGGCAAAAGCAAGTTTTTAGTTCAGACAATTTTTAATAAAATTTCCTCCTTTTTTTTTTTTTTTTTGACATTTCTTTTTTATATTTCAGTGATAAACATGTGACCACGTAAGAGGCTCAAAACTGTATGAAAATGAATGGTATCAACGATTTTTTTTTTTTGTAACCTCATTGTCTCGGATTAAAATGAATTGAATTTCAGAACAAAAATAACAAAATAACACAAATTTTGAGGCACCGCACTGAGAAAAGGAAGGGGACAAGAAACTAAGAATTATTTTTAATTTGGCCTAAGCTTAGTCAAAATAACGTTAGTTGATTTTTGTTGCTTTTTTTTTAGGGGGGTAGTTGGTTTTCTTAAAGTTTTGTTTTGTTTTGTTTTAGTTTTGTCTTATTTGGGGGTGTTTTTTGTTTTGTTTTGATTTGTTTTTTGTTTTTGTTTTGTTTTTGTTTTGTCTTGTTCTGTTGTTTCTGAAAGCATTAGGGAGCTAAAGGCCAAGTAAATAAAATTATTAGTTTCTCATCCTAACTTTTTAAAAAAAGGAGGATGAGGGCACTTTTTTTGGGGGGGGGGGGGGCCTTTTCACTGCACAACGCTATTCCGGTAGTCTAATTTCCAGTCATTTTTAAGTACGGTACGATATGTAGGCTGTGCATGTGCGAGGTCCAACGGCTGGAAACAGTGAAAATCAATCGAAATTTTGTCTTTTTATTATTTTGTTTGTTTTTTTTTTACTTTTTTCGATGCAGCGGCAAAAAACGATGCAGGCGGGGACAAGAAACTAAGAATTTTTTTTACTTGGCCTAATGGATTTAAGCCAGTCTTCTAAAAAGATAGAAAATGAAATATGTAATGGAAATTGTCACCAATTAGATTTAGAATTACAGCAACAACAATTCTCTTCCTCTCAATAAAGTACATGTAGATCTACATTATATACCAAGTTGTTGGGTGTCCGGACAGATTGTGTATCCGGACAGTCGATTTTAAACAGCCAGTCGAAAAAGTTCACAAGCAAATCTCTTAAAGACATTCAGTTGTGGGCTTTCATGGGGAGTGGATCATAATTTGCTGTCACCAGACTTTGTGAAAAGCACTGGAAATACCTTAAATAGAGCTACATTTCTGGAGCACAGCAAAACAAGCTGTCCCACCATAAACATTCTTCGGCCTGCTTCGGGCATTCTCGGGCCAGGGAAAGTGAGATAATGCCATTTGCCATATGGGGCAAAGGGTGGAATATAGAGAGCATTACATAAGGTCTGTTGTTCATAAAACTCATAGTGATGGACAACACCCACTCATCCTGTGTACTCGGTCAATGAATTGACCTCGTCCCACAAAAGTGACAATTCTGTACCGAAACCATACTCCATAGCATGCTTTTTTCTATTGGTTGCTTGACGGAAAGCTGTCGACCTACGAGTCTGACAAGCGTCTGTTTTCTTCTTAAAATTCACCATTTTCAGTTCATTCATCAGATATGAAGCAGAAAGCAGAAAATTGAGAGCCTCAGCTCAGGAACATTGCTGGTAAGTAAAATCAAAACTTTTCTTATCTATTTTAGAAGATCTAAGTTAATGAATTTCGCGTTCGCGTCGGCAATTAGTTTCGCTATTCAAAACGCCATTTTGAACTACGGGTGGACAACACCTGTTACTGAGTAAGCACCCATGGGCCATATGGGCCATGGTGTCAAATTGCCCACGCCAGGGGAGCCCACGACCGAGCATCTTTAATGTTTTAGCACAAAAGTCAAAACGTTAGACAATATTATCGAGAACAAATATTGATGATGATTAGCACAAATCAATGCATAGTTTTTGTTTAATCCAAAGACAAAAAAAAAAGAAGAAGGCTTCATTTTCATTACGTGTCCGGACACCCAACACCTTCCCCCCCCCCCCCCCCCCCCCATATCCTACATACGCAGCACTCGATTCAGAACAGACATAAATGTCAGTACTTGGGACTGAATACCGACAACTTGTGCAAATGATTCAAATTTGACCGTAATAACGGGCTTCTGCTTCAAAAACTATTTATTGCGTGTTCGTAATTTGTATACTTACCTCAAAGAATAGTCTTCCTTTCAAATTAGCATTTTATACGACCAACTTCAATTAAAAAATTATGTTATGGTTCAGTTGTTTACCGTTTCCACGCAAAGCTGTAGATTTACTTAGTCTTGGCTCCAGATCGAGATAGGGGCTCTTCGACTGTTGACTCAGTACTATTTCCCGTTGTTGTTCAGGGGGGGGGGGGGGGGCGGGAGGGAGGGAGGCAGTAACGGGGGTCATTGCATTTTATATTTTAGGGAGTTACTCTCAAAAAAAGGTTCTCAGCTAAATACTGGGGGATATTTCCCATTACGTACCCTACCCAAGTTTGGAGGAAGTGTCCCCATCCCCTCCCCTCCCCCGACTGACGCCCATGGCGAAGGTTGCAGTAAACGCCCGTGGGCAGCCGGGGCGTTTAAAATAGACCTACAGGAAAAGAGGGAGATGATTGAAAGGGAAGAGAAAGAAGAAGAGCAAGAGAAATGGAAGCTGATGTCGGTCTAAACTAGGCTCGAAGAAGAGTAAGAGAAGGGTTGAGGGGATCTCGAGGTATTTGGAGGAGAAAATGGATGAGAAGCAGCTATGGGATCAGGATCAAAGAACAGTGTTCCATTCTCAGGCCCACACGAAGCTTTTTGAAAAGGGGAATTCATTAGTCCTCCAGTATTATGTGCATATATCGGGGCAGATCTCCCAACTTGAAGGGGCATATATCCACAATTCAATTCACAAAAATGAAAAAATAAAAAATAAGATAAAATAAAGCAAATAAGCAAATAAACAAACCGATGAAAAAAAAAAACAGAAAGGGAACTGAAAGAAGGTGTTCAACATTTTGTAAGCTTTTCTTACACCATGAAAACCTGAGCAATAGAGGGATATGCGAATTCTTCATCTCTACATGACCCAAGTTAACAAAAATACATTCACACTCTAAAAACAAACTAAAATTTTAATAGTATCCAAATCAAGTCGGACTTATAATTAGCTTCTAATCATATTTTGAATTGATTCTATTCATTTTTAATAGATTCTATTCATTTCTTAATAGATTCTATTCATTTCTTAATAGATTCTATTCATTCTTTATAACATTTCATTCAATTCTGAGTAGAATCTTTTTATAAAATATGATTAAAATCTATTCCAGATTTGAATAGAAATTTCAATAAGTCCCCATTTGATTTGGATCCTATTCAGATTTGATTAGTTTGTTTTTAGAGTGTATATGGGTATAATCTGACTGGTCATGGAATATAACTGTTAGGCCTAGTCGGAAAAGAGCAATCCAAATCAAAATGCGTTAGAACAAAAGTACAGAAACGGGCAGCTTGCCACCCTAGACAAATTTTTAGACAAGAAAAGGAAAATGATAAATTTGGGGGCTATAAGTGGGTATATTTTGCTCTCAAATAAATAACCATGGAATGTCTAGTGAAGTTCATAAAATGATGAAAGCCAAACTTAAAAGGAAAGGAGGCTCCAAAATTATGTTTCCTGATCAAAGGTTTAAAAGGGATATACTTCACTCAGGGACGGCACGAGGGTGACCCACGGGTGAGTTTATTTACATTTTAAATGAATAAATACGGCTATAACATAATAGTTGCATGACCCTGTCCTCTTCTCCTTCTCCTTCTCCTTCTTCTTCTCCTCCTCCTCCTCCTCCTCTTCCTCCTCATCCTCCTCCTCCTCCTCCTCCTCCTTCTCCTTCTTCTTCTTCTTCTCTTCTTCTGCTTCTTTCTTCTTCTTCTTCTTCTTCTTCTTCTTCTCTGCTTCGTTCTTCGTCTCTTCTTCTTCTTCTTCTTCTTCTTCTTCTATTCTTCTTCTTCTTCTTCTTCTTCTTCTTCTTCTTCTTCTTCTTCTTCTTCTTCTTCTTCTTCTTCTTCTTCTTCTTCGGGAAATCATATAGAGACGGCCGCCCCCTGTCCCCTGTAGCGCCGTCCTAATTAGGCCTACTTTGTTGTTGAAATCAAATCAGTCTTGAACTGATGATCGTCAAATTTGCAAGTATCATCATCATCATCATCATCATCATCATTATCATCATCTGGTACAGGATGAATTAGTCTGTAATTCTCGGTCACTTCTTCTAGATGAGCAAGAGGAGTCAGATAGGTCAAAATGCTTATCCCACAGATGCCCACCAGAATTTATGTATAAGCCTTTTGAATTTTTCAGTTGTGGTTGATTGGATCAAGTATATATATATATATATATATATATATATATATATATATATATATATATATATATATATATATATATATATATATATATATACGGTGAGTTTCACAATCCGTCTGCCCATGAACAGACGTGTTTTTTCGTCTGTTTCAGAAACGGATTTTGATTTACATCTTTTTGTCACACCGTGGGCACTGACGAAGAGTGTGACTTCGCCTTTCATTTTTGAGAGCTATGCTCCGTTTTCTTTTAAAATCTATGATTTTATTTTTTATGGCATTCTACCACCAACTCTGATTCCTGTATTTTCCAGATGCCACGCAGACTAATTTTCATTTTATTTAGGTATTTTTTACCTGTTTACTGCTACTCTATGACTGTTGGCGGTGAGGTCCTTTTCAGATTTTCCTGTTTTGGAGCCGGAGATTCGCCATTGTCATCTTGCAGTCATGACAACGCGTCTTGGGATGCGTTATTTACTTCGCGCCATCTCCATCTTCAGCGCGTTGATTTCTTTTGAAAGGTGAGTTTCACAATCCGTCTGCCCATGAACAGACGTGTTTTTTCGTCTGTTTCAGAAACGGATTTTGATTTACATCTTTTTGTCACACCGTGGGCACTGACGAAGAGTGTGACTTCGCCTTTCATTTTTGAGAGCTATGCTCCGTTTTCTTTTAAAATCTATGATTTTATTTTTTATGGCATTCTACCACCAACTCTGATTCCTATATATATATATTCAGGCATAAGCTGTTATCATCAAAAGAATTGATATGCGGCCCAATTTTTATCCCTCTCTTCACTTTCTCTAAATAGTAAATATTATATTTTGTACAAAATAATATGTACAAAACATGTATAGCCCCTTTCCTATACTGGATGCAAAGCAGCAGTCCTTATCCCCACCCCTACTGGCCTCAGGAAAAAAAAACCCGTAAAAATTATATTGCTAAAATGCTTAGTTGGTTCAGAGAATTATTTTTGCCCCGCCCCCAACGCTTATAAAAAGACAAAAAATACAAAAAAGAGTAAATAGTTAGACAATTCGGGAGTATGTTTTGTCTTTTCGTTTATGAAAAAATAAGCTATGTTGTATTGACGTAGGAAGCCTTTATAAACTGGGGGGCTGAAGCACACACCCTGAAAATTTAGATTTAGGCGCTTATCACGAAGCGCGAGGTCCCTATAGGCTTGCGGGGGGGGGGGGGGTAACACCTAGCTGGATCACTCTTAGTTTAATGGAATATTTAATATCGAAGCTTTTTGTAAATTTGGTAAGAAATTACACTTCTTGATAGATTATGAAGCTTCCTGTTATTTTTTTTAATTTTAAAACCGAGCCAAAAATAACCACTTCCTGTAGTGAAAGAAGTTATATTTTGTTATTGAAATACACTATGTAGGCCCATAAGAAAATTGATGATAATAATTTAATAATAATAATAATAATGGTGGCTTCTTGTATAGCGCTCAGGTCCGTCATTTCACCTGCTGCCAAATGACCGTGACTCTGTTTTGACACCTCACTGGTCCAAATATCTGCTGTCCGAAACCACCCACGAGCGAGCGAAGCGAGCGAGGAAAACCCATTCTTTTGACCGGAGAAGTGTTATTTCGCCATCAAAATACGCAATCATAAACATGATAAATGGGCCTGTAAGATGTCTAGAAATGTGTATATATTCGGTCACCTCACTTGCAAATTTGTTTGCTTTCCGAAACTATCCTGTGTTTTAATATTATACGAGCGAGCGAGACGACCAAGGAAGAATATCTATACTCTTTTCATGGTATAAGTGATAATTCGCTCTCAACATGCTCAAAATACACCACGGGCCTATTAGAGTATACGGCGACTTCGCTTTCCAAAATTATCCACTCTCTAATACGAGCGAGCGGAGCGAACGAGGAAAAAAATATATATACTCTTTTTCATGGTATAGGTGATAACTCGTCATCAAAATACACCAGGGGCCTATCAGATATCTAATCATATAATGGTCAACTCGCTTGCAGATTTGGTTTGCTTACCCAAACCATCCTGTATCTATACGTTTTATACGAGCGAGCGCAGCGGGCGAGGAAAAAAATAGGGTTTTTTTCCATGATAGGCATAATTCTGTTTCTACAAGCGAGCGTATCGTGCGACTGACAAAATATTTTCTTTCGAACATAGATCGTCACCAGAGTACACTACATGATTCATATAATGCACATCTTCCTGTAGAATTCGAGAATAGTCGGACGCCTCGCTGCTCAAATATGATGATATTAGGGCTTCTCGCTGCTGGAGTAAGAGGTGCATGGACTGCTTGCTGCCGGGAATCATTTTATGCGCGAGCAAAGCGAGCGAACGAGGAAAAACATTGTATACTGAGGTGAGGTTTTAGCGTATTGTTATTCCATTCTCAAAATTTGAGTAATACATTTTATCGAAACCAAGTAACTTTCATAACAATATAAAGACAGCATTGGTTACCTAAAAATGCGAGCTTCCAGGATTTCTCCTCTTTCCTTCTCTTTCCTATCCGTTTTCTTCTTTCCTTTTCTTTTTCTTTCATTTCTTATTCATTTTTTCTTCTCTTCTTTCCTTTCCTTCCTCTTCCTCTTTTTTTTCTCTTTCCTTCGCTCTTGAAACCTCCCTTTTTTAGGCATGAAGAGTGGGGTGGGGCGGAAGGGTATTTCCGCCCCCCCCCCCCACACACATTTTGGACGGCGGGGTAACCTCGCCCTCCCCACCCCCGGTTCCCGGGGTTTTATGAAGCATAATAAAAATTCTTTATTTTTTTTAAACCGATAAAAGTATTCAAAATACTTTTGACGTATATGTTAACAGAAAAGAAAAGCATAATAAACAGTTAAAAAAGGACGCTCATCGCCATGGCCGACTGAATCTTTTGTTTAAAATAGCTATGATGTAATTAGATTTAGAATACAAAGGATGTTGTCACATAGAGGTAAGGGGATGGAGAAGAGAAGAAGGGGGGGGGGGGCGGTGTACATGTGTATGCCTCGAGCTCTCTCAGCTCGAGGTAGATTTTTATTTTTGGCGATGAATTCGAACGTAGAGAGCGCGCTACATTCACTAGGGAAATTTGGGATAGCCGTGCGACAAAGTTGTGCATGTTAAAATCTAGATCTACCCTTTTACCTTCAAGATCATAGTGATAGTCGACACTGCTTAAGACTGCTTTTTTTTTTCCTGTGTTAGTGGTAAGTGTACCAAACTACTCATAGTTGATACAAGACCGTGCAAACATTACCCGTCTTAACGACATGTCCCTTGCAAGAAGCAAGCCGCTCCTGTCCCCGGCATGCAAGGCAGAATACCCCGTGGCGTTGGGACCGGACGCACGTCGCAGGCGCAGGCTCCATCATCATGCTTGCAATGCAATGAAATACCCCCAATGCCCCAGTTCACCGTCTTCTTTCAAGACTTGTCCGTCTTCCCACGGACTTGTAATAAAACCTGATATACTGTAGGTTTACATTGAGCTAGCGCTCTCAACTTGCGCCTGCAATTCTAAGGGGATTGAACTTTCTTATGTCTTTTTGGTATGAAGAAATCCTTTAAACTGTTAAATGAGGACAATCCTGGTTAACGAAGACAATCTGCATTTACAGACCAGTGTCTCTACCGATTTTATCCTCGGACAACTCTCATCTGGAACTAGACCGAAGTGTTCTGTCTCTAACAGTTGTCGTTAGCCTCGTATTTTGGTAGGCATGGTAGGGTCGGCACTCCTCCTTTTTAGAGACGGAAGCGCCCCAGTGCGTTGTGCATGCAATCTCATTGTCGTGGGCACGACAATGAAAAACTACCTCAAATCAGCGATTTTCCCCCTTTATTCATGAATATAAAAAAATATCATTATACACTACAGAGTAGACCTATACAATGTAGCTTACCGATTTTATGTTTGATTCCTTTTAACTCTCCATTTTCAGGTAAATCCAGGGTCCTAACGTTACGTCCTATCGGTTGAAAATCTTGCAGCAGCTAACCTATATCTCTGTTTGCCTCCGCGCTTTTCACAGGGAGATCAGCGAATTCGCTACTCCTTGCATTTCAACCGGCCGTATTCAAACGATCGACCACGTACATTTGGCCATATACGTACGAACGATGTTTTTGTTGTTGTTGTTTCGTATTGGTCGCTCATTAATACAGTTGAAATGCGAGGTGCAAATTCGCTGATCTCCCTGCGAAAAGTGCGGAGGCGAACAGAGATCGAGATAGAGGTTGGCTGCTGCAAGATTTTCAACCGAGAGGACCTAACGTTAGGACCCTAGATATATTATAGTAAACTTTGCCATCAGTGGTAACTTTTATGGAATACTGGATTTTGATTGGCTGTAGAGCAAAGTTACCATGGTAGTTACCATGGATAGCAAAGTTACTATAATAGCAAGTTTTAATGCAGTGGCACCCAGGTCTACCACCTGGGGGTATTGTTTATGAAAGATTTACGTGTAAAGGCTTCCTTATGTACATGCATTTTAGTCATCAGAGGGTTGAAACCTTCTGTAGCCTGTAGGCTCCAGGATGCACTGTAAACCTGGAGAGCATGTTTTTTTACTTGCACATCAGTGTTTTTATTGTAAATAAATTCTACATAATTGTCTGCACCATCACTGACTATCACAGCACATCCCATCCTACTGTAGCTTGGAAAGAGCTGCTTAACCCATTCGTGACAGGAATTATTTAAAGCCTAATTTGATCAGCTTTTATTCTTCAAATTGGCAACACCAACATTTTTATTTTATTGCTACATTTTTCTTATAAAACGTCATGTATCTGAAATGAATATATATTGACAGAAATTATGATGAGAAGTCAAAAAATTGCCAATTTGCAGGGGAAAACAGTAATTTTAAACTTTCTATCACATTGCCAACTTCAGGATTTTAATGCTTATTTTCCTTTAAAAAATTTTCAGCATCAAACGACGAATATTGACGCAACCAAAATGGGCACAGTTTGTGTAGAATTTTTTGCTCTTTCTGCTCATGTATTTGGTATGATTTTTAGGGCTTTGCATCAGAAGATATTAGGCCAAACCACAAAATGTGGACCTCTGTCACGAGTGATCGCAAGTAGAAGATCACAAGGGGTAATTTTTTAATGAGAATCTGCTTATCACATTTTCATTTTGAGCTGAGGTAATCAATTTTTCCTTGTATTTAAACAGAGAAAATTGTTCTCCTAAATGGGAGACTCCCAAATAGGCCACCAAAAAAGTTGACATAATAAGTCTCTGATAATATAGGCCTAACTTAGAGATGGTCTCCCAAATACTTGTAGGGAACAGTCTCCAATATCGGCAGTGCTCCTGTACTGTCCAGTCGCCTGGAAATGAAATTGTGACCGAGTCAGTCAACAGAATGATTAATTCACTTTGATTTTGAAAAGGTCCAGACTAGCTGTAGGCCTACGATGTTTGTAATATATACATGTAGGGTCTATATGAAATTTACATCAAGCTGTACATAGCTGCCATGTAGCTGCACGGAAAAGGGTGACAAAAACGGGTTCTACACTGTCAAAATCACCCTTTCTTGTGAGCGATTACCTCGAGTTTTGCAAAGACAAAGTTAACCACAATGTACATTCAAATTTTTTATTGTCCCCTGCTACTTACCAGCATCATAAAAACTAAAGACTGATATAAAAATCAAAACATGGGATTTTTTTTTTATAGGAGAGGAAGGTTTGCCTTGCCTTACAATGTGATTCCGAAGTCTGCATCTTTGTCATCTGAATACGATGACCTCTGAGTCGACATCGTATGGTCCTTTTGACTGGAGTGATGTGCCTTTTGGTGCTAAACTTGTGGATTTTATAGAAGAGGGTAAGGCTTGAATGCTCTCTTCAAATCTTCAGAGAAGGCCATCTCTGTTGTCAGATTATGTCCTCAATGCTTGAGGTGATGGGGTAGCGATGGAGGACAAATCTGACTGTACATCTTTGAACCATTTCCAGCAGAAGGGTCCCAAACAGCACTGCCATACTGTAAATGGACAAACGAGAGCCTTGTGCATGATAGTTGTTAGTCCTTGAGAGTTTGATTTTCCAGTTTCTCTGGAGGAAAGCTTGGGTCTTATCTGCTTTTTGGCAGATGCTGGCAGTGTGTTGATTCCACATCAGGTCCTGTGTGTGATGCTGAGGTGCTTTGTTAATGTCAGAGAGTCCAGAGCAGCACCATTCAGGGAGTATTAATGCCCGGGGGGGGGGGGGGGGGGGGGGGGGGGGGGCCACTCTATGTACAACACTGTAACCATGCTCGTGCACACCCTTTCAAAAAGAACCCTTAACTAGGATTCGCAGAGCTCAAAAAAGCTACCCTTAACTAGGATTTTTTCTCTCCAGCATACCCTTAACTAGGATTTTTCTCTCCAGCATACCCCTAACTAGGATTTTTTTTTCTCCACGTATACTCTTAACTAGGATTTTTCTCTCCACGCATACCCTTAACTAGGATTTTTCTCTCAACGCATACCCTTAAACTAGGATTTTTCTCTCTCCGTATACCTTTAACAATGATTGAGAGCATTGGACTTAAAAAGCACCCTTAACAAGGACTAGGTCAAATATAACTCTTATCATTAGAGCAAGACTGTAGGAATAGTAAGAATGTATCAAGTTCTTTCAAAAGCAACAGGGACTAAGTTCATATTTTGATAATAAAAAAGGGGGTGGTAAACAATAATTGTAGTTTTAACATAATAAATCAAAAATTAACTAATTCTAAAATCATGCCATTTCCTCAGGTTGCATCAACAGAGCTGCCACATTTCACTGGAACATTTCAGTACTCCAATCAGTATTTGTTAAGGAAATCCGTGTTTCTCAAATACAGTGTAGATAAACAACAGAACAGAGAAACTGGACATTTAAAAATGAGTATTTTGTATTCTTCTCAATTACCACTATGAACAGTATTCTTCACAAATTTCAGGATGAAATACTGAAAATCAGTACTACGTGGCAACTCTGCATCAATGTCATGAACACAGTGATATAAATGACACACAATAAGTCAATACAGACAGTGTTGACATTCATTGAGTACTTTTTAATTCACAGTTAAGTGGCCATCCAACTTCTTCTAGAAAATGCATTATATAAATATATTTACAAATCTTACACGAAGAGGGAGTGGCGGGATTAAAACTGCCAGGCAAAACGGTGGTTTTGATACTCCACCATTGTTGTTGCATGGGACTATCGTGTTCTACACTTGATTGTGAAGCTCGAATACGACTATCAACATAACGCGATATAATGATACAATTCAATTCAAAACTTACCTTTCGATGAAAGGCATGATTGCAATCTTTGCAATAATAAAGTGAGCAATCATAACACCAAAAGGTTGGCCCCTCCAGTTCACATTGGCCGCATTCCACGACCATGGATAGATCTGCTTGCGCCATGGTTGTATGATCTACGCTAGCTTACCCGCCCGCGCCGGCTGGCGCGGCACGGGCCTGCTGGCCGTTGGGTCTATAGCTAGTCTAGTCAGCAAAATATGCATGCATGCTCATATGCTGCGCGCGCTCGATATATACCGTGATATAGTTACTAAGCATGGCTCACTTACCGTAAACCGTACCATACTCGCATCGCTATATATCTCGTTTTGCTAATGATTGCGCCTATTGCATATATTGCGATACAGTATGCATGACGCACGCGTTTGGCGTATATACCAAAGCTATTTACACCCATTTTGTTTACACCTCGCTCCGGGGGTACAATGTCACAAAAATATGAATGATTCGACTGTAAATAAATTGAAAAATCAGTGAAAATTGGGGGAAATTGATGGAAAGGGGGAAAATCACTGTGAATTAGGTACATTTTTATTTCACTTCAGATTATGCAAAAAATGACCCTTAGCGCGGATTTAGCGCTGAAAAGACCCCCTTTTTCTCTCAAATCGGCGATTTTGATACCCTTATCGCGGATCCGCGCGGATCCGTGCTCTGCCTGAAAACACACCTATTTCCGCGTTTTTGTGCACGCGCATGGTTACAGTGTTGTACATAGAGTGGCCCCCCCCCCCCCCCCCCCCCCACCCCAACCCCCCCCCCCCCCCCCCCCCCCCCCCCCCCCCCACCCCCCCCCCCCCCCCCCCCCCCCCCCCCCATCCCCCCCCCCCCCCCCCGCCCCCCCCCCCCCCCCCCCCCCCCGGGTATTAATGCAGGTTCTTTTCCTTGTGATCTTGGTGACGTGGCATTTTCGAGTGTTCTCTCTCCCTCTCTCTCTCTCAGGATAACTTGCATGTAAACACTGCTCTTAATTTTTCAGTGAGATAAGACTGACCCCAACAAGATGCGGATAGCAGTTGAGGGATGTGGTCATGGAGAGCTTGATAAGATATATGAGACAATAGCCTTTGCAGAGCAGAAAGAAGGTAATCATCATCTGAAATCTGTGCTAACTTTCTTTTTTCAGGTTCTTGAATAGATAAGTGGGGCACTTGTGAACCCGAGCCCCTGCTTGCTTGCACTCTAGTATTTTCAGGAGTAAGGAGTGACATAAGTGACATATTAAAAGGAATCTCAAAAGTTAGTGTAAAACCCTGAGTACATGTGGGTAAATGGATAAAGGATATGAATGCATTGAATGCTAGAAATTTAGTGATAAAAGTAATAACATTATCATACAATTTCAATCTCAGATTGTACACATGTGAATACACGTTTTTGTAAGATCTCAACTGTCTGAATGACTTCTGAATGACTACTGTATGTACCTAATGCACTCATGGCTTAAGATGTTTAGTTATGATTAAGGCTCTTCTTAACTTGTCACCATTTATTATTGATTTGAATCAGTATCCATGTTCATTTTATGTTTCAACTTGAATTTTGCTCGTGCCTTTTCTGCTCAATTTAGGCTTCAAGGTGGATCTGCTGCTGTGCTGTGGTGATTTCCAGGCTGTGCGTAATGAAGCTGACATGGAGTGTATGGCTGTTCCCAAGAAATACCGCCAGATGAACACTTTCTACAAGTATGTGTAGGCAAGATTAGTTTTATGCAGGGTCAATTCTAGGTGTTGTTGCATAAAACTTGCTATTATAGTAAACTTTGCCATCAGTGGTAACTTTTATGGAATACTGGATTTTGATTGGCTGTTGAGCAAAGTTACCATGGTAGTTACCATCGATAGCAAAGTTACTATAATAGCCAGTTTTAATGCAGTGGCACCCAGGTCTACCACCTGGGGGTATTGCTTATAAAAGATTTACGTGTAACGGCTTCCTTATGTACATGCATTTTAGTTGACCTCCTAGCTTGATTCAAAAGTGTCAACAAACGGCTAGCTCATCAAAGCCACCGTACACTTGTGATAAATGTTAGTGCCCCCCCCTCCCTCCAATCATGCCATTCTACCATGCACTTGATGTTATTTAATAAAATGCTTCTTCTGCTAATACTAACTACATGTATATATGAGTCGGTGATGTTGTCCTATTCACCGTTTTGCAGAATAGTCCTATGTGTTATTGTACAACACCTACCTAGCTTGTTGTACACAAGTCTATTGGAGCTGAACTTCTAGTATCGGTACCATTGCACACATACCATCCAAAATGTACCGCATTACACAGCTAGCATGACTATACTATATACTTATATTGTTTCTGTTGTGACATCACAATTAGCTTGCGCAGTATAAGCGTATTCAATTTTTTAGGCAAGTCACGCTTTGCACTATAGATACACGCTAAATGCTCATCCAGGCATTTTGCAGTTGGATCCAATTTCCCTGTTTTTTAAACCTTGATTTGTGAACAAGAATCTTTTTCTTGATTCTAATCAGTTTCTTCTCAAACTTCCAAGGTGTTGTGCAATACAAATAGCAACCATTTTAATACATGCAGTGGTACAAGATTTCACATTAGGTGAAAGAGCAGCGTAGCTTTTATTCAATTTGCCTTTGCGTTGTTGAGTAGATCATCACTCTTTCACCTTATGTGAATCTCGTACCATTGCACTTGTGTCTTTTCACTATTTATATATTAGAACACGAAATAACTAGAAGGAACAACAACATAAAGATTTGTCACATACATGTATGAATCCTGTGCTCTGTACTATTCCTTGGCAAATCAAAATATCTGATTTACAGTATGACTATTCTTACTTACTTCCTGTCTCACCATTCCTTGCCTCTCAGGTACTATTCTGGGGAGAAGAAAGTTCCAGTTTTGACCATCTTCATTGGTGGGAACCACGAGGCTTCCAACTATCTGGCTGAACTGCCTTACGGAGGGTGGGTCTGTCCTGGCATCTACTATCTAGGTGACTGATAATCATTTTTTTCTCAAGACAAGCAATGCTAATGATGAAAAAGTAATTAGACTTGTGGATGCATAATCATGCTATGGATCTAATGAATGTGGTGCATTAGATTATTTCAGAGCAAGTCCAAGGGATCTGATAAGTTTTGGTTTTCATAGATTGCCAAATACTGAGGAGTTCAGTTCAATTTATTTCAAACATATTAAATGACAGGTCAAACGAATCCAAGGCATCGTACATATTCAAGGAATTGACAGAAAAGAGTACAACTACATGCACATATACAGTCCAACCTCACTTATCCTGTCTTCATTTATCCGGACTCCTCTATTAACTCTCCGCATGTTTCATTCGCACCAGTGCACACCCTTGGACGGGCTTCGTTTGCATTTTTGCACATCTACGTATTTCCCTATTGAAGCCCTTATTCCCCGTATTGAGCATGGATTGTTCATGTAATGTATGCTTTTACTTGTAGTTTTAGGGGTATTCAATTTCAAATTCAGTGATGAGGGAGACTTACTGTCACTATCTTTACAATAAACAATTGAGAAAAAAAAAAAAATCAATACACCCTCCCGGGCCAGCATATATCCAGAAAGTCCGGTTTATTGTTGTGAGCCATGAGTCACAACACCTTTGAGCACACTTCACAACGGCTCTGCCACTGGGGTAAGGTCCAAATTCACTCCCATTTTCTTTTTCCCTTTTGTTAGGTCTTTTCTTGTCAGATTATCATGGTTTTGGTATCACTAGAAAGCTTATTCAATTATCTGTGCATATGAACATGCAATACACCTGCCACTGATACAGGAACCACCCAAAAGTGCAGAAGTTTTTGTTGGAAAGACAAGAGTGTATGTAAAGTGTATGAAAATGAGTATTATACAGACAAAGCACACTAATATGTGAAATGGATTATATTTGATAAAAATGCCTGTGAAACACTCTACAAGTTTGCTGCACAACATTTTCCTAAAAATGTTCAGGTGAAGTGTTATAGCCCTCTAAATAACAGTGTCTGTGAATCCAGATTAGTGGCCACTGCTGAAATAATGCAACGCACAGGCGGTATGCAGGTCAACGCATGAAGAGTTAACCAGCCGCGTCTCTAGTGCACCTAAAAGCCTGGGAGACAGAAACATCGTGGGCAATTTTCTGTTTTATTTTATTTTGTTTTCATCTTGTACAAACAGAAAGATATTACTGATCATTTACAATCATCCACAACACCAAGGAAATAGATATTTTACAGCAAATAGACCGTTCTACCCTATAAATTTTCGTAACAAAGGTGTCCCACTACATTACTCTCATATCCGGCCATTTCACTTATACAGATGGGCGCCGGTCCATGATGAGGGAGCCGGTCCGTGACGTGGCCGGATATGTGAGGTCAGACTGTACATGAATATAAAATATGTAACATTACATAGGCAAACTTATTATGGGAATGAGGACAGCTGAGAAGAACAACTCTATATTCAGCTGCCAAAAGGAAGATCTCATGGAGTTAAATTGAATAACTACAAGAAAATGCAGTAAATTGCAAATGACATTTAATATGATGTGCATGTACATGAAAATTTTGTTGGTATCAGAAGTGTTAATTGCATTGTATTTCATCTGATCAAGGCAGGAGTAAGGTTGTCAACCAAATACAATTATCAGCTTTGCTCAAATCTGAAATTTGTCACTAATGACTTATAGGGCAAGAAGGTCTTAGCTTGGATTTGCCCTCCAATTTCAATTTCAGTAATTATCTGAACTACATGTAAGACCTAAAAATCATTGTATATATATATATATACCGGTATATATATACATTTTTTTTTTTTTTCGTTGTTATAGTAGCTAGTGCTACAAAATAATTTGAAAGAGAATAATAACAAGGTCTTGTTTCTTTGATTGTTCACTTGAAGGTTATGCCAGTATAGTGAACTATGGTGGGATAAGGATTGGAGGACTATCTGGTATCTTCAAGAAGCATGACTACAGGAAAGGTCACTTTGAGAGGCCTCCATATTCCCAGGATGAGATGAGAAGTGCATATCATGTCAGAAACTTGGAAGTTTTCAGATTGAAACAGGTAGGTTTTTTTTTTTTTTTTTTTTTTTTTTTTTTTCGTCTCGTGCCTTCTCAACATTTAAATTGCCCCTGGATTTTCCATTTTCGTTTTTCATTCTTCATTTATCTGTTCTGCTTTTTTTTAATTATTTTTTTTTATTTGTTTATTTTTTTGAATTCATTTATGTTTTTTTAGCAGCATTGATTTGGCTAAGGTACTCTTGTAAAAGTTATTTTCATAAAAAAATAAAAGGTATATGGAATCTGAATATAGCTTACTCTGATGGCAGGCTGCCTTTAAAGGAAATCACACTAACATCTCTGTATTTCAGCCTTTGAGTACCCCCCCCCCCCCCCAAAATGCATTTTTTAATTCAATTCCCTTTCATTCACCAAGTTATTTTTAATTGCTTGACAGCATTCATGTAAAAATGACATCATCTATATGATTTATACTGCTCCCTGTTAGAAAAACCTGTGGGGGAAAAGGAAGGAAAAATAAACATTGGCTTATGTAAAGTATTGCTGTAGTGTGTTGAAAAATGAAGTGGGATAAACAAGGGATTGGAGTGCAAGCCTTGCCTTTCATTCCAAACAATGTATCTATCACAAATTAAGCGTTATGTAAGAGGGAATGATAGAAAGGACAAGCCTCATCCTTGGTTACCAGGTAGCTTAGTTATTAATTGATTTATATTTATAAGATTATAGCCTTTGGATGTACTTCTAGTATTGTACCATTTTGTGGTTCATGTACAAATAATATATCTATGTACGCACATTTAGATTTGCCATGTGAGTGGATATTGGGGGGGGGGGAAATTAGATTGGCTAGAATTCCATATGCCCCCTGCCCCACTAAAATTGAGGGGAAAAGGGAAATTGCTCTCTTTCCCAGCCTGAGTTATCAGAATTGCCTATAACAAGTTAATTTCATTCATTGAATGCAGATTCAACAGCCAATTGACATTATGATGTCACATGACTGGCCTAG
Organism: Echinometra lucunter; assembly: GCA_029962745.1. NCBI lineage: Eukaryota > Metazoa > Echinodermata > Echinoidea > Camarodonta > Echinometridae > Echinometra > Echinometra lucunter. The sequence continues at coordinate 35,527,783 of CM057153.1, forward strand.
GGGCATCTATCACCATGGAAACAAGGAGGAACTCTTCCGCAAAAAGAAATTCTTAGTGGAGGAAGCCATGAGCAACACATTAGGCAAGTTGTGAACATCTCTGACTTCTGTTCTTTGTAGTCTTAATGTAAAAATTAAGTTCCCAGCTAGATAGAGCTGTAAGCAACACATTGATTATGAATATCTCTGTTCTATTCTCAGTTGTGGTTTAAGAAATATAAGTCCTAGTTAGAGGACCTCCAAGGATTATCTAGAAAGCAACAAAGTTGAAGATTTTGGTAGTAAATTATCAATTACAATAACTTATCACTCTTAGAATAAAAGTAATACAGGTGAAAATAAAAACAAATTTTAATTATTAATTTCTATTAGAACACTCTTACATATGTTAAATATGCTAAAAAATTTGTTGCTGGTAGTTACATATTTTTGCATTAGCAGATTTGTGTAACAAAATCCCTGTCATCTTGCTGAATTTAGCACAAATTTAAAAGGAGCATGCTTCAGTTGCCCATGGGATATGTTGCAATTTCTGAATTTGGTATTGTAGAGCATTCCCTCCAATTTTCATAAATTTTCATATATACACTGCGACGATTACTTTCATCTAAAGTGAAGGGTTGAGGTTAGGCTTAGGGTTCGACTGGGTTCTAGGTTTAGGGTTTGTGTTGGGGTTGTGATAAGGTAAGTTGTAGTGTTATGTCCAGGGTTAAATTCAGTAATTCTGTTAGTGTCGGAAAGTGACTGTTGTGCAATTTTCACAGTCATGTGTTATAAAACCTTTTCAGATATCAGCTAATGATGTTATGGGTATGTTTTTACAGGTAGTCCACCTGCAGAAGAACTGCTTCATGATCTTAAACCGGACTACTGGTTTTCAGCTCATCTCCATGTCAAGTTCTCAGCTTTGGTGGAACATAAGGTAGGATACTATTTGCTTCATAATGTTCCCCATGAAAAAGCTGCTAGAAATGTTTGTGTTGTAGCAATCTTTAACCAGTCTCCTGATGGTGATGATGCATTAAAGAGTTCCTTGAAGGAAGGTGATATTTTGTTCTATGTAAAATCCCTCTTTGAGAGAGAAAATATAAGCCTTTTTTTTTTTCATTTAGATTTTCAGATTTTACTGATCAAAATCAGGGAATAATTACTGTGAACAAAAACACAGACAATATAATTGAGTCAAGTGGCAATGGAGAACTTACATTTTTTGTAAACAAATACAATGTCAGTATACCTTAGCCAATTTTTTCTTTATTTATTATTCTTCTTCTTCTTCCATGTATTCATACACAATGGGAAGGTATCTTGTTATAACAAATCATTACCACAAAAGCATTTTAATTGAGAAATGGTCATTTACAGGAATACACGTATTACCTAATGACAGAAAAAAAATATCAAATGCTTATTCACTGTAAATCTTAGAAAAGAACCATTTTGCCTGTAATGATGTATATCGACCACTCACATAAATCACGGTGATTGCATATGGATTGTAGGATGCTCTGCCTATTTGATGTATGACCCATGAACTTGGATTGTTGGGGTTTTTTTTGCAGGGAGATGATGGCACCGTGCAGAAGGCAACCAAGTTTCTCGCTACTGACAAGTGTCTGCCAGGCAGAGATTTTCTGCAGGTAAAGTAAAATAAATTCAGGGGAGCGTTTCATGAAGAGTTTTGTCAGTGATTTTCACTGACAACTGTTATAAGCTACTGAAAATCCTCGCATCTGATTGGCTGAGAACAAATTAGTCAGTGAAAATCACCGACAAGACTCTTCATGAAATGCTCCCCAGATCGGTTGTATATAGCATTAATGTTGAGCATAATTTCATTTCAGTATAACATGCATTTTCCATGGGCCCTAGCCTGAGTTATCGCGGATTTAGTGTTCAACTGGTTAAAACACATACCACATTATGATTCAGCTGTAATCCAATTTTCAAATAAATTGCAATATAAGATTGAAAAAACATCTACCAGATATTTTGTAAAGACATTACAAAGGTGTATAGTCTTCCAAGCTCTTGTTGTGATCATAGCAATTGTAAAATTTAGACTGGAGGGTCAGTCCTGTTGGCCTTACAGTCAGAAAAAAGTCAAGGGTGATTCCAAACCATGTAGCCCTGCAAGTAGTTTGTCTTCAAGAGCATGGTGTTTGGAATTTTAAGAACTCAAAGAACTCTAAGAGGAGCTTTTTCAGGCTCTTTTTTCCTCTCTAGCAATTCATGGTCCAATTCTCTTTGAAGAGTTGATCATATGGTCTGTAAGAATGATTTTAAGAATTGTTGTGAGGTCTGGGAATCCTCTCTGATTAAATTGAATACTAGTAAATCCTATTTTGTGCAAAGAAAAAAGTGAACAACAGCCTCACTATACATTTGTGGAATTCTTAATTGTGCTGAGCAGCAGACTCTCACCCAGAGCCCTGGTGGTGAAATCATATGATACACTGCTTTTCTTACAAACTAATTGACTATGTGTACATGTCGTATGAAGCCTGGGAATAAAATGTTTGTACATGATGTGCACAAGCATGCGACATAGAATTTTGGTCCCAAGTCTTGAAGTATGATCAGTCATACCAGGGCCCCATTTCATTAAACTTGTTATCAGTAACAAATGCCACATATCTATGACAAATTTGCTCTCTGCCAATCAGATGCAAGGATTTCAGTAGCTTATAACAGTTATTACAACTTGTTATTGATAACAAGTTTTATGAAACGGGGCTCAATATGTGAAATAGGAGAGTATTTCCTGAGCAGTCATATTTGCAGATGACATCACTACAATATTGTTCCACATGGGAATGAGAAGAAAAAGAAAGTTCACAATTATTTTTTTTTTTGCAATATGAGAGTACTTCCAAGAGCACTCCTTTTTTGTGTGTGATAGCTATACTCCTTAATTCTTCCACATAAGAATGAGAATAATAAAATTTGCCTAATTTTTCACTATTGCTAGTACTCAGCATTGCATTTTCGGCATGGTACATGTATCCTTGTCACTCTAACTTTTTATCATATTCATTTGACTGTAATAGATCCTAGAACTACCGGATAAATCAGAGAGGCCATTTGATCTGAGCTATGATACTGAGTGGCTGGCAGTCCTGCAAGCGACGAATCATCTCTTGAGTACTTCCAGGGACATTGTTCATATGCCTAACCCTGGCTACTTCTCAAAGTGAGTTAATGATAATAGCATTATGGACCCCCTATCAGTTAAGTAAATCAAAGATAATTCCTGATTGGTGGGTATTAGTAAATTATACTTTGTGGGAATAATGGCTTTGTGATAGAACAGTTGTCTTGGGTTTTTCTCGAAAAAAATTCATTGAATTTGGGAAGAACGCAGAATTCACGGAATTTCACAGAAAACACAAATTTTTTTTTAGGCCAAAAATTTTGAATTATGAAAATACAGCAAAAAACAACAAAAACAAAGCAAAATCCTACAAAACAAACCGTGCATCAGCAGAAAATCTGAATCAAACCTGTTCGCAGTGTTTAACATGTGTTCTCAAAGCAGCTCCTGATGTTGAAATTTAATGGAAATACTGAAGGGAAGATGAAAGATTTTGACTATTTTCAGTTGATTTGTCATATGTTTTGTATATGTCACCGAAGAACACGGAATTTGAAGCTTAGAACACCGAAGAACACAGAATTTGCATTTTAGAAAACAGAGAACTGGGGATTTTACATTTCCGTAATAATATAAAATAATATCACACATTATAAAGATTTGTTCAGATATTGGGGGGGGGGGGGAAGAAATGTCTTGCACTTGTTTTCACTTGTTTGTTATAAAATGCACCTAAAAGCCCCCTCAGAAAAAACCTGTGGTTTCCCCAGCCATATTTGAACAAGCCTATCTGGATCTTGCAAGGCAACTGCTCGTTACTGGGGGGACTCATTCACAACCAAATCACGTCACTAGTGCCTTTGGTAAAGCATTGATTTTTATTAACAAGCTCAAAAACTGTTGCCTCACATTGATCTGAAGATGGAATCGCAACCCCACTCATTTCAGCAAATGGCTCTTTATATCATATCCTGTATACACTTAAAAAGAGCAATTTAAGTGAAAAAAATAAAACGTGTCAAAATGTCTGTATTTGTGAGAATATTTACCAATCAAACTGTTTGGGATGTGTGCTTGGTTAACTTTCTGTATCTAGCTTTAGGTAGCTTATCGAAATGTATTGACATGAAAACTTAAAAAGATGCACAAAGAAAGCAAAATGTATACTGTTGTCTTTACAAGTCACATCTTTCATCAGACATTTAAATGTTAACTTGTTTGGAGGAGACTCTCTACCTTTGAATGTTTTTGAAACAGATATATGGCACCATACAAATGCTGTGAATCATCATCATCATCATTATTTGCATTCTGAATGCAACTTTTCGTGCCACTCCAGTTCGTCGAGTTACCGTAATTTTTTTTTAACCCTAACCAGGCTGGGCTTTTTGAGGGATGCTATACCTGGGGGGCATATTCCACCCCCCCCCTTGAGATCTCGGCCGTCGATCGCGCGATTGCGCTGAAAATCGGCACGCATGTCACCCGTGACGTCATCTACCAGTTTGCGTAGTTAAATTTTACGAAATAATTCATTAGGTAATTAATTATGCTAATTTATGCATAAATCAGACTTTTTGCTAAAAATCACTAGATGAAGCTCCAAATAGTCTTACATGGTTTGTATTTTTGTTGTAAATACTCTTTGTAGTGTTGTTGACAAGTATACATGAAAAAAAAAATTGGAATCAATTTCAATTACTTATGTATTTCATTGTTTTTAAAATTTGTTATGTATTTCTTTGTTTTTCGACTTTTTGTTTTTTATTGTTTTTTCGATGAAATTCGTTGCCAATACTATTTGGATCATATCCAGACTAAAACTAATTGATTTTGATCATTAATAGTAAAAATAATCATACATTTATGAATAATTGCTGAAAACACAGTTTGTATTGGATTTGTACATTAAATCACGTTTTTGAGCAATTTTTGATCCGATATGGGAGTACAAAATATTGCATAACTCTGGTACTGCGTATCCAGACGTCACGTATTTAATCAAAAGATGCGCGAGATGCTACAGAAAAGAGTCATGCGGCGTCGTGGCGACATCTAAGCGTGTTGCAGACATATCGCGTGAAATGTCCAGGCGGGGTGGATTCCACCCCCCCCCCCCAAGCCTTTTTAGGGTTACAGTTACCTTAATGTCATGTCATACTACTTTATAGTTCTGCATGAGGAAAGCTACTTCCTTGGAATTATTTTAACCATTGCCCAGTAATTGATTTGTAGATGTCTGTTGCAAACTTAATGCCTGCAGTTTTGACCAGGCAGATGCTTATAATCTTGATATGCCATGTGTAATGACTGTTGTTGGATTGTTTCATTCTGATCAGGTGGGATTACAGTGTTGACATGGGACAGCTCGCAGCTGTGAAGTCTGCTTTTGGAGATGATCTCAAAATCCCCGACTCCTTCGAGCGGACGGTGAGGGTTTACGACCCCAACAACATGGACAGGAATGCCATGCAACCCAATCTGATGATCAACCCTCAAACCACAACACTCTGCTCTCGGCTCCAAGTTACAGACCCTTGTGTTGTTCTCATGGGTGGATCTGAGCCAGGGGAACTTGCTGGACCAGTGCTGCCACCTCAGCCAGAAACCCACTCAGACGATGGCAATGATGCGGATGATGACACCTCAGAGTCATCCAGGATTCTCTTTGAGAGTTTCATCGATTCTGAAGCAGGAGCAAGTTTCTTAGACCTATCTGTCAATGACTCAAGAAGGAGCAATAATTCATCTCGGATGTCTGTTGACCCCGAGTCTAGTTTGAACCCAGAGGAAATCTGTCTCAGCGATGATGATGTTGTTGATGATGATGATAAAACAGAACAGGATGATGATGATGGGAAAGTTGAAGTCGGAAGGAAAGTTGCAATCGAATGTGAATCAAGTCAAGACTTTCCTCCTTCTCCCATCAAAAGAACTTCACTGTCTCTCCCAGTCATCACAAAAACTCCAAGCATTCCATCCCCTTCCTCAGGTCTGGACAATAGTGTCCTGCCAGCTAAACATGAACTAGCGAACAAACTTCTCTTTGATGAACTTGATGAGGAAGCCAAGGATCAACTCTCTGGTGTGGATGGTGACGTTTCTTCGTTTGACTCCAGCACTCCAAGACATGGGCAGACGAAGAGAAGGAATCTGGAAGTATACACATCTTCCTCTCGGGACGCCTCTGACGAGGCGAGTATTTCAGATGATAACGACCGAAGCGGCGTCTTGAGCGATGACGCAAGACCAGATGTTGTAACCATTAAAGGGGGGAGCGGGTCAAAGAAATTCAAACGGAGAAATGTTGCCATATACACATCCAATGAGGATGACTGATATTGAAGGCCAACTTGCCAGTTTGCAATCTTCTCTTGATTATGTGCTGTCAGTGATGATAGCATGATGTAGAGCAAATACGTCAAACAGTCACTTCTTCGGAATTAACTAACACTCTTCGCAATTCATTAAAATGTAATTGGATAATGGTGCTTTTTAGATTTTCCTCAATTCTTTTTTGTACATTTTAAGGTGTAAATATCAATTGAACATACATTTTTTAGATATGTATATATTGTAAATTAATGTTGGGGAAAAAGATTTTTTATTTTGACTTCTACATTTTTATCCTTTCAGGAGGAAAGCAGTTTTAAAAATTGCAAGGAAGCAAGGGTTAAACCTGAAGAAGGAGCTAAAAGTTCACAAATGCACAACGGAATAAATGCAAGATTGTAATCCTGACACCGTACTCGGCCACTTAATATTGAACTCAATACAGCTATCTGATTGCATAAAGCAGCCCCTTCCTATTAGGTTTTAGGAAGACCCTTGTATGGACATAACGTAAAATCGGACATTTGGAAGGCAGTAGCTATACTCATTACTTTGTTATCTCAACTTGCACACTTATAAGGAGAACTTTTCCAAGCCACTCCACATCAATGCTTACATTTTTTAAAAGACAATAAATTCGTACAAAGTGCAACTGAGAGAACTTATTTAATGTTTTTAACCTTATGCTGATTTTGGTGGTTTCAAATGGCAGTTGATTAGTCTTCATATCAGTAATGTCATCTTTTTAGCTTATAAATGTTTCATATTTCCTAGTTTTATTTGATATTTAACATGACAAAGAAATTGTTAGTACATTGTATTATGAAGATGAGAAAAAAGAATATAGTAAGAAATTAATACATCAGTCGCCTGTCTTGTAATAAGAAGCAATTGATGAGGATTGATTACAAGTCCCCCAAATTAATCACAAATTTACAAGCTCCATCTCTTTAGAGCAGAGTTGCATTTAATATCGAAATCAGATTGCTTCGAATCCATCACAAATTTTTGTAAGATGGGGCCCTGGCATTTTTTGTTTCTTTTTGTTTGTTTTTTGTTTGTTTTTTGTTTGTTTTTTGTTTGTTTTATTTGTTTTCTATTTTTTTTTGGGGGGGGGGGGGGTTTAATCTCTGGGTAAACTAAGTGTATGCCCAACTGGATGTAGAATACATGCAAGAAAACAATATGCATTTGAATTAATGAATGATGCCATTTCACTCCAAAGCTGTCTCAAGTATTTTATTAAGATTGGTCATGATTTTGAAGAATATTCTACCATTTACATGCTGCCCACTTGCATCTTTTAAACAAATTTAACATTTACATAATAATTTTGAAATGTCAATTTCCCTCCACATTCGCTATAATTGCTTTCCTGTCTGTAGAAATGAACTTATTTTATGTTGGGAGGACAGGTTCCTTCCATTCATTTATTTTGTATTTAATGCTTGTTCGAATGTTTCATGAAGGAAGATTTTTGCATGGTGGTTTAGATAGGATGAGAGGCTTACAGTATTCACCATGTGGTTTAGTCCTGAAAAGGGCTGTTGGGTTTGAAAATAGACTAGATGTGATTCTTTCATGAGTATGTGCTGGCCCTTTTCGGGACCACCACCACATAAAAGAATCACACCCTATCTATTTTCAAACCAACAGTCCTTTTCAGGACTAACCACATGGTGAACACTCTAAACCTCTTATGTTAATGCTCTGTTTTTTTCTCAGAAGTCTCAGCTGTCTACTCATATGTACATGAAATTGTGAATTACAAATTAAACATCTAAAAAGCTGATATTTATTCTAGTCTTTACTGGATATCTTAAAGTCATTACTCGTATATCGCTGCCACAATATGATTGTGAAAATACATGTGTTCACAGGTGTGTGGTGTGAATCTCAGACAAGACTTGTCTGTGAGATAGATATGTTAGGTGAAGGTTGTGAGTTCTAGCAACCTTAAGTCCCATTGCTTGATCCATGTGTATGAGATGATGTAAGCCTACCTAGCCGCAGACAATAAAGTGGCAATTCCACACCAGGAAAATTACCCAGTTTGTTTGAAAATTGATTGAAATTTCATGAAAGTTTTGCATTACCTTTTCTTTTTAATTCGAAGAACAGAACACAGTCTTTCCATAATCTTATTGGGAAATGTGAGATATCAGGTTGTTGCTTCTGTTGTCGTTTCTTTGAACTAAAATTTTCTTGGTAAGCAATTTAATCATTCTTTCTTCGATTTAAAAAAATGCTCAGTCAAATAATTCAGTTGAATCCAAAAGTTTAATGGTTTACTTTAGCCAAAACCATGTAAAAAAGCTTAAAATTCTGATCCAAGTATCAAAGTGAATTATCAGCCCAGCTTTGTTTCAAGTTATGCACGTTTCTCTCCAGAATCCATAGTTGCTATTAAACTATCCAACAAGACGTGCTCTGCATAGTGGAATGCACTTTGCGTTCATTACTTGTAGTTGTTGACTTCTTGATATGTTCTGCAAGCCTGTAGCAAACTTTTATGTCGTCAAGAACAACTTTTGTTCAAGAAGTACACATGCAGTCAGTAAATAGGCCTACTGCCCTGAAGCTGGAAGTTCCCAAATCTTCTGCAAAGACAGTGGTCATTAAGGACGGGTTTCTCTGTACTCTCATTCATTATTCTACATGTACATGTAGGACAAGAAATGTAACGGGGATTAATAGGGCGAGCATTTCGCAGTAGTCTTAAACAATTTTGACGCAAAGGTTACATTTGGCAGAGAGCATTATGTCATGTGTACACTCTTAAAACAATCCAGTCGGATTTGACTACATTACTGGATCAACCGGGAACTTGCACTATTTCTCGTCAAAATGATCAGAATGCTAGTCATTTTCACTCATATCCGAGTCAGTTTTGACTAGAAAACTCTTAATGCTTATCATTTTGACTAGAAATGGTGTAAGTGCCCGGTTGATCCGGTAATCTAGTCAAATCTGACTTGGATTCTAGTGAAAATGACTAGCATTCTGGTCATTTTGACCAGATATAGTGCAAGTTCCTGGTTGATCCGGTAATCTAGTCAAATCCGACTAGATTGTGTACACATGACGTAATAGAGTAATGGAAATCCTGCTATTGCTATCACTCAGTCATATGCAACCTTTGCTTCAGAGTTCTGTAGAGTGTACATGTGGATAGTGGGACAGCGGTAGGGTGGACCTCATTAGCAGTCGAATGTGACCCACACTTATAGCGGCAGGTTCCCAACAAGTGGTAACATTTCAGAGACATACAATTCGTTGAAACAAGACAATCCAGGAAGTTATGGTAAACAATATATCTGAGGTTGCTCACATGTCAAGTTATGAATGTAGAACATGCATTCATCACATGTCAAGTTATGAATGCAGAAGATGCATTCAAACCCACCACAGTGACCTCATCTTCACCACCCCTCTCTCTCTCTCTCTCTCTCTGAAGACCACCTGTCTAGTATTAAAGGGGGTACCCAATGCTGAAACAATGTTAGTTCATTTAAAAGATCATGATTTTATTAGTAGAAAATCATCTGCCTAAAAATTTTTAAGAAGTGTTGCCACGGAAACCCCCAAATGTGGTAAGATTTCAGGATATTTTTGACCCCTCAGCTGTGACCCAGTTTCAACTGGGTACCCACTTTGACGTCAAAATGACGTCAAAGTGGGTACCTTGTCGCGCAATTCTAGCAAAATGCGCGCAAGGTATAATAATTGTACAGTCTAGCGCTCACAACAACTGCAACTGCAAACCCCCCCCCCCCCCTCATTTTAAGGAAAAATGATATTATTGTTAATCAGTTGGTGAAGTTTTTCATAAAATTGTTATAAACGACGGTCATAATAGAATTTTCATTTGAAATGTCCCTAAAAACCAAAAAAGTGGTTATTTTTCGCTCGCTAGCAAAATAAAAGAATCATATGTGTGTGGGGGTCAGGTCGGATGAGTAAGGGTGTGTATTTGTATACTTAAGTGTGAGTTCACGCAAGAAATTTCGGCAAAAAAGTCGATTATCCCCCCACTCCTCAAAACGGATTTACGCCGGTGTCATAGGCATACATGTATTCGTGACCTAAGTGCTATTTTTCGATATAGAAATGTGGAGTGTGGTACACAA